>MU223935.1:1897625-1952125 GCA_018584345.1 Thuja plicata | reverse complement strand
ATAAATAATCAATGGTTGAGATTAAGAGGCAAAAACCCACCACTTAGGAGGATGTGAAGAAAAAGGGATTTTTATTTAATTTTCATTTAATTTATTTCCTTTTTCATCAAATAAAGTGCTTTAAGTGAGGATTTGTATTTATTTAATTAAAAGAGGGGTTTTCTTTACAATTAAATAAATTAGAAGAATTTTATTTAATTAAAAGGGAGGAATTTAATTTAATTAAATAAGATAAATTTAATTAAAAGGGAGATTAAATCTTTTAATTAAATGAGATAAATTTTATTTAATTAAAAGGAAAATTAAATCTTTTAATTAGATAAAAATGATCAAACCTTAGGAAATATTGAAATAATTGAATGAATTGAATTAATTACAATTTGATCAAGGAAATTGATTTGAATTGAAAATGTTCCAAAGCATTGATTCAAAAAATTTGATAAATTGATAAAATGATAAATGGGGCCCAAAGTCTAGGCAACCATTTTAGGGTGCATATACGAGGTTCTTGGAAGCTAGGATACCTCACTCTCTAGTAAATCTCTTTAGGTGAAGTTGGCTAGTACGCCAATACCTAATGAAAACTCTTACCCTATTGGCAAGGTCATCACAAAGTGATGACATGTAACTGATTGAATGTTTGAAGATGTTAAGTTGATCACTGAAATGAAGAAAGATAATACAAGACATTAAATCAGTTAATGGATTGTATTGTCATTGATGTCAACTTGATATAATCTAATTGGTTATAATCAAAGTGTAAAAGACTTCAGAGAATCAGAGAGAGAAAGATTATGCTTTCAGTAATACATAAAAGATAAGCATTCACTAAGTGAGTTTAAAAGCTGACGGCTAGTGGAAACAGAAGGACAGAGATAACCAAAAATTAAGTCACAGTGATGCCTGACAAAATAAATAGACGAGCATTACCGATGAGAAAAATCACAAGCATTATGACAGCCAGAATTACAGTGTTAACCAATGATCAGAACTTTGCAGTGAAGCTTGAAGGCCAGACAACCCTGACGGATAGACAAAACTAACGCAGAAGCTCAAGGAGAACTAAAGTGTTGACCGAAGCTATCAAATAGTTAAAACACCGAAGTTAACTGGAGTTCAGAAAGGATAAAATATCTAGCTGGCAAAGCTAAAAATAGACTTAACTAGTTGTTAGTATTGTTTTCATTGGTAAGATAAAGCCAAAGATAAGTAAAAGATTTAAAGTTGTTTTATCCAGTTGGCAACAATATTTCTATGAGATAAAATAGGAGTTATGCTTTAACTCAAGATTGGCTAAGATTGCGGATCATGCCAAGAACAAGAAAATCAAGAAGAGAGAAATGGTGATATTATGTCTATAAAGAGACAACTTAATTCATTATGAATTAAGGGGATTGAATGAAAAAAGAGGATGTTGAAGAGAAATTGATGAAGAATAACTTCATACAGTCCTAATCAATCAAGCTGAGGAAAGAGCTAAATATTTCTATGGACACCGAGCAATAGAGAAGCACAACATCACCGAGCAAAAAAAAGTGGAGAAAAGGTATTGAAAAGATATATTGATCAGAATGGTTTAATGAGCTTACAATAGATCTGAAAATCTGCAAGTATAAGTTGTGTTTGTGAACAGATCATCTATTGTTTTAGTTCAACCATTGATTCAGAAAGTCTCTTAACTGAGCAGGATTTGGAGATCCTTTCTATATTGAGATACATGCCAAGGAGTATCAAAAAGTTTGATCATGAAGATAGCATGAGATGACAGATACCATTTGATAAACTACACTGGGTTTGGTCATAAAAAGTAGCATAGAGATGCTCGATATCAGCTGACAAAATAATATTTTAAATCCTCTAACAAGGTCACACCTAACAGTGTGTTTGTAACCTTTAACAGGGTTGTCTCTTCACTGAGCTCACTTCAGAAGAGTAAAAAATTTGGGTTACCAGTCCCAAGTGGTTTTTCCCTTAACAGGGTTTCCACGTTAAAAATCTGTGTCAATGTGTTTATGAGTCATTACTTTAGTGTTTTGCATTACACATAACTAATATGGATTGATCAGTATACACTAATAAATTTACTATTTTTTGGTAAATAAAAGACTGCTATTCGGTAAACATTAAGAATAAGCTTTAAAAGATAACTCCTAGCAGTAGTTATTTGATAAGTATATTTGAAGGCATACATCTTGTAGGACTATACATAATTAGAGGCTTAATATTGTGGTACTAATTTTTTGGGTTGATTTATTAGAATATTTTTTAGGCCACTGATTCACCCCCCCTCTCAGTTATTTCTAACAATTGGTATCAGAGCTTGTGTGCTTAGAAAGGGAGTTTAATAGCTCAAGCAAAAGATCACAAGATGAACAAATGAGTTGTGCCCAAGTTGAATAAAGACAACTTTGCATCATGGCAAAGAACAATAAGACTCCAGCTATCAAGTATTGGTAATGATGTTAGTCAACACATATATACTAAATATATTTTGCCTACAGGACCTCATACTCTTGAGAAATTGAGAGAAAAGCATGAGCATAATTACATGATGATAGAACTTGCTTCCTCACTCTCTGATGTTGAGTTTGAAGATGTCAAAACCTGCACCTCTACAAAGAAAATGTGGGATAAGTTAAAGCTGGTACATGGAGGAGATGCTAATGTACTAAGATCCAAGGTAGAAAGCCTAAGAGGGAGGTTTGACGACCTAAGGATGAAAGAAGGAGAAAATATCACTTAGTATAGCTGCAGAATCAAAGAGGTAGTCAATGCTATCTGAGGAGTTGGAGGTGTAATTAAAGAGGAGATAGTGGTAAGTAAAATATTAAGAACCTTACTATCTGTATATGCTATTAGAGTTTCTACTATGCAAGAAATGAGAGCAGTTGCAAACAATACAGTTACTCTAGATAGCCCGATTGGTAGACTGATTTCATTTGAGATGAATAAATTTGATAATAGTGTCTTACCATCTATAGAATTTGCATTCAAATATTCTTTGAAAATAAGTAAGTTAAGTCATAGACGCACTATTAGGAATGATAGTAAAATTGATAATGAGGATCAAGGACTTGATGATATTGAAGCACTAATGACAAGAAGATTGTAGAGAGGAAAAGGTAGATGCAAAGGTAAATTACCAGTTGTATGTTTTAATTGTAAAGAGGTTGGACACCTTGTTGCAAGATGTCATAACATAAGAAAAGATGATAGAAGTAATGACAGAACATATGAAAAGAAGTTTGACTGAGGTGATAACAAAGATTACCGAAACAACCAACAAACTGAAAGAAGAGATACCCGAGACTACAAGGGCAAAGGAAAGAAAGCTTGTTACCTAGCTAAGAACAAATTTGATGATACTGACACCGAACCTGAAGAAGACATTGAGATGGTATTTGTAGCCATGAAAGATGATTCAGACGAAGAAGAAGAAAGGTATGTAGAAACTGCACTCATATCTAAGGATAGTAATAATGATGTTTGGATTATATAGTGGCTGCACTCACCACATGACTAGTGATAAACAAAATTTTGAAAATTTTGAACACTATAATGGTGGATCAGTAAGAATGGGTAATGGCACACCTTGTCTAGTTGAAGGTAAATGAACCATAATGTTAAATAACTTGATCAAATGTAAAAATGCTTACTAGGTAAAAGGACTGAATTATAATATGTTAAGTGTTTTAGAGTTGAACAATATAGGTCACCGAGTAGCATTTGAGAATAAGAAGGCAAAGATCTTAAATGAATCAGGAAGGTTGATCAGAAATGGTGAGCAGACAAAAGGCAACCTTTTCTATCTTGATGACATTAACACCACTTGTTTAATGGCTAGAAACGAAGACATATGGTTGTGGCACAAAAGATTGTGTCATGTGAATTTTGACAACATGACAAAGATAAGCAATAAAAGAAAGGTCAGAGGTTTACTGAGCATGTCTAAGCCTAAGCATATCATGTGCAAGAACTATAAAAAAGGTAAGATGACAAAGTCTAGTTTCAAGAGTAAATCCCATACTTCTAATGCAATTCTAGAATGATGACAGTTATGTTCTTAAAAGATAAATCAAAAGCATTCAAGATGTTTAAATGGTATAAGGCTATGGTAGAAAAACAAAGTGATAAGAAATTGAAATGCTTAAGGTCAGATAGAGGAGGGGAATTTATTTTAGATTAATTCACTAATTTCTGTAATGAGCATGGAATTAAAAGACAGGTCTCTGCACTGAGAACACCACAGCAAAATGGAATTGTTGAGAGGAGAAATAGATCAATTGTTGACTGTGCAAGAACATTGATGATTGAGAAAAGCATCACTCAAAATTTTTGGAGGGAAGCTATTAGTACTAATTTCTACACATTGAATAGAGTACAATTGAAGGACACAAAGAATACACCCTATGAGCTTTGGTATGGTTACACAACCAATGCAAGTTAATTCAGAATCTTTGGTAGTCAATTTTATATTTTTAAGGATGATAGAAATGGAAAGCTTGACTCCAAAAGTGATGAAGGTGTCTTTCTAGGATATTCCACAAAAATCAAGGCTTATAAGTGTCTTAACAAGTCATCTAACAAGATCATTGAAATTGAAAATGTAAAGATAGATGAATTTGCAGAAAAGAATGATAAGGAAATCATAAGATAACTAGAGGACTACAACATGTTTGTTTATACTAAGAACTTGACACTCTTCCTGAGCAACAGTGTATCACTCCCAAGAAATAAAACATTGCACCCAAGCATCAGGATGCAATTACCAAAAATTAGGGTAATAGTCAAGATGATCTACCAAGCGATGGAGATTATAACGAAGGTCAAGAAATTGATCAGAATGATGGACAAAGAGTTGAACCAAAACTTGCCAAGTATGTTAGAATACGTCATCCACATAATCAAATCATAGGAGACAAGAAGGCTAGAATGAGAACAAGAAGTAAGTCACTAAACACTAGATGTTTACTTTGTGATTTCAAGCCTAAATCTGTTAATACTGCACTTTAGAATGAAGAATGGGTCAGTGCTATGAATGAAGAAATAGAATAGGTTGAGAAGAATAGTACATGGACACTAGTACTGAGACCTGATGAAAAGAATGTCATTGGTACCAAATGGATATTCAAAAACAAGCTGAATGAGAATGGAGAAGTCACAAGAAACAAAGAAAGCTTAGTATTGAAGGGGTATGCACAAGAAGAAGGTATTGACTATGGAGAAAACTTTGCACCTTTTTCTAGACTAGAAGGAGTTAGAATCTTTCTTTCTTATGCTGCATTCAAAGGATTCAAGGTATACCATATGGATGTCAAATCTACATTCCTAAATGGAATATTGGAAGAAGAGGTATACATTGAACAACCAGAGGGGTTTGTTGATCCAGACAAGAGGAACATGGTATGTTTACTACATTAAGACTTGTATGGATTAAAACAAGCACCTAGAGCCTAGTATGAAAGACTTCACTCTTATCTCATTAGCATTGAATTTGTAAGAACAAGTGAAAATAGAAATTTGTACTTAAAAGAATATACCAATGACAATATTATGATTGCTGAAATATTTGTTGATGATATCATTTTTGGGAGAAATGAAATGTTATGCAAATCCATTGCTAATGAAATGAGCAAAGAATTTGAAATGTCTGTGTTTGGGGAGATCAAATTCTTTCTTGGTCTATAAATTCTTCAATAAGATGCAGGCATATTTATCACTCAGTCCAAATACACCAAGGAAGTGTTGAAAATAATCAAGATGGAAGATTCCAAGCTAGTTGGAATACCTATGGCTACCCAATGTAAGATGACACAGGAAAATAAATCAAATGAGGTAAATCATACCTTGTATAGATCAATGATTGGAAAACTAATGTATGTTGTTCATACTAGACCAGATATTGCACATGCAGTTGAAATAGTTGCAAGATTCTCTACTAATCCCAAAGAATCACATATGACTATTGTCAATAGAATTTTGAGATATCTGAAGAACACCGAGGACTATGTCTTATGGTATAAAAGAGAAGGTAAATTTGAGCTACAAGTCTATACAGATGTTGATTGGGCCAGAAACATTGATGACTGAAAGAGCACAACTGGAGGAACATTCTTCATGGGTGACAAACTTGTCACATGGATCAACAAGAAGCAAGGATGCATCTCTCAGTCTAATGTAGAAGCATAATATGTGGTTGCTACTACAAATTTCTCCAATATTGCATGGATCAAAAAATTGTTGGAAGGTATGAATATGAAGATCCTTGAACCAGTGATTACATATTGTTATAATACCAGTGCAATCAACACTTCTAAGAATCTAGTCATGCATGCTAAGACTAATCTTATTGCTATCAAGTATCATTATTTAAGAGAACAAGTGCAAGAAAAAGAGGTGATACTAGAATATGTTCAATCAAAGGAACAATTAGTTGATATATTCACCAAGCCATTACCAAAAGATACATTTGAGTACTTGAGACAGAGACTAGGGGTACAACCCTTGTCTATCAGTCAATAAGCTGACTAGGATGCTGCATCAGCCTACACACAAGAAAAAGATCATTCATGTTGATGCAAGCACCGAGATGAACAACAACAGATACATCTATGCATAGCAAGGTACAAATCTACACTGAGCACCAGAGTCAATGTATTGCTGATTGATAGGGAAATTCAAGGAGAATATTATAAAAAAGAAATAGAAGATGATATAGAAGAATTGTTTAGCATTGTTGTCAAAGGGAGAGAGATTCTCATTATCATAAGGGAGAGATTATTTTCATTATCGAAAGGGAGAGATTATCTCATTATCAGAAAAGAGATTATATCATTATCCATGGAGAGAAGTTCCTAAGAATTCAAAGGGAGAGCTAATAATTATCCAAAGGGAGAGATTAATTGCATATGAAATATCCATCAAAAGGAGAGAAGTAACAAAGGGAGAGAGTACATACTAAGGAAGAGATAACTCATTGTTGTCAAAGGAAAAAGAGATGTTCAAAGAAGTGGAATAGTCAAGGCAGAGCACATATAAGAAACAAAGACAAAAGCTGCTACATCTATCTAGCAAAGGGATTGAAGATTGAAGAACCCAATCTGCAAGAAACAAATCTAAGCTATATGAGCTTACCAAGAGCCAGGCATTTGTAATAGTTACAATAGAAAAATTGATGAACTTCAATTGTTATATTTCATATTGTATTATTAATAATTTAGTATGATAATGTAGTGTGTTGCCATTAATGCCAAAGGGAGAGAATGATGATATGTAACTGATTGAATGTTTAAAGATGTTAAGTTGATCACCAAAATGTAGAAAGATAATGCAAGACATCAAATCAGTTAATGGATTATATTGTCATTAATGTCAACTTGATATAATCTAATCAGTTATAATCAAAGTATCAAAGACTTCAAAGAATCAAAGAGAGAAAGATTATGCTTTCAGTAATGCATAAAAGACAAGCATTCACTAAGTGACTTCAAACGTGGATAGCTAGTGGAAACTGAAGGATAGAGATAACCAAAAGTCAAGTCATAGTGATTCCTGAGAAAATAAACAGATGAGCATTACCGATGAACAAAATCACAAGCATTACCGACGGCTAGAATTACAGTGTTAACCGATGAGTAGAACTTTGCAGTGAAGCCCGAAGGACAGACAACCCTAACAGACAGACAACACTGACAGAGAAGCTCGAGGAGAACTGAAGTGTTGACTGAAGCTATCAAAGAGTTAAAACACCGAAGTTAACTGGAGTTAAGAAATGACAAAATATATAGCTGGTAGAGCTAAAAATAGACTTAACTGGTTGTTATCATTATTTTCATTGACAAGATAAAGCCAGAGATAAGTAAAATTTTTCAAGTTGTTTTATCTAGTTGGCAAGAAAATTTTTACAAGAGAAAATAGGAGTTATGCTTTAACTCAATATTGGCTAAGATTGTGAATCACACCAAGAACAAGAAAATCAAGAAGAGAGAAATAGTGATATCATGTCTATAAAGAGACAACTTAATTCATTATGAATTAAGGGGAGTGAATGAAAAAAGAGGATGTTGAAGAGAAACAAATGAAGAACAACTTCATACAGTCTTGATCAATCAAGATGAGGAAAGAGCTAAAGATTTTTGTGGACATTGAGCAACAGAGAAGCGTAGCATCACCGAGCAGAAAAAAGTGGAGCAAAGGTATTGAAAATATATATTGATCAGAATGGTATAATGAGCTTACAATAGATCTGAAAAATCTGCAATTATAAGTTGTATATGTGAACAAATCATCTATTGTTTCAGTTTAACCATTGATTCAGAATGTCTCTTAACCAAGCAGGATTTGAAGATCCTTTCTATATTGAGATACATCCCAAGGAGTATCAAAAAGTTTGATCATGAAGATAGCATGAGATGCTAGATACCATTTGACAAACTACACTGGTTTTGGTCATAAAAGGTAGCAAAGAGATGCCCGATATCAAGTGACAAACTAATATTTTAAATCCTCTAACAGGGTCACACCTAACAGTGTGTTTGTAACCTTTAATAGGGTTGGCTCTTCACCGAGCTCACTTCAGAATAGTGAAAATTTTGGGTTACCGGTCCCAAGTGGTTTTTCCCTTAATAGGGTTTCCACGTTAAAAATCCATGTGTCAATGTGTTTATGAGTCATTACTTTAGTGTTTTGTATTACACATAACTAATCTGGATTGATCGGTATACACTAAGAAATTTACTATTTTTCAGTTAAATGAAAGACTGCTATTCGGTAAACATTAAGAATAAGGTTTAAATGATAACTCTGAGCAGTAGTTATTTGATAAGTATATTTGAGGGCATACATCTTGTAGGACTGCAGATAACTAGAGTCTTAATATTGTGGTACTAAGTTTTTGGGTTGATTTATTACAATATTTTTGAGCCCACTGATTCACCCCCCCTCCCCCCACCCCTCTCAATTATTTCTAACACAAAGTCTCATCAATAGAAGGAAAAGGCTTTGTAGACTCAATGGTATGAGTGAAATGAGAGGGTAAATGATCAGTAAATATTTGCAAGTTTTGATTGGAAGGTGATATAGATTTGTTTCCTTGATCATTCACACCTTCAAGAGATATAGTATTGGAATCAATAAGGTCTTGGATGACAGATTTCAAACAGAAACATTTTTCACTATCATGACTAGGTTGACAGTGGTATTAACAGAAATCTTTGGATTGAAGTATTTGGATTGAGGTTTGTTGGGATCAAATGGTTTAATGGGAGGAAGTGTTAACATATTAGCATTAAGACACTTTATTGTCACATTATGCAAAGATTCATTATGCTGAGTAAAATTAAGAGCAAGTTTAAAGCAAGATGATAAAGGAGTCACTATTGGAGATTGTCGAGATGTTTCTCAAGTTGTGCATATATGTGCTAGCATTAATTTCTTTTCATTCATGTCAACATATTCCTAATATTTAAGACAATGTTTTTGGTTTATCTAGTGAGATTATTTCTATGGTATGGCTACTGGATTGAAGATCTAATGTTGCGATCATATAGCTGCATATCAGGATGTTTGTACTTGATTTTGTTCAAGTGGTAGAGGTTCACATTGTGATTTTAGTGAGCTATGAAGGATCTACCATTTTTTGGTATTTTGGTTGTTTAGACAAAGATAGTGATTCAGTAATTGGATCGATGTGGATCGATTATAAAATATTATTGGTTCCTAACTTGGTGGTGAGTTCAGGAAATGGATGTGTGTCCTCATCTTGAGTGGTTCATGATTTGGATGCTGGAAAGGTAATTTTATTTTATGACAATGGTTTCTCATTAGTGTTCCTAATTAACAGAGTAGAGAAGTGAATTAATCCTATAAAAGAGATGTTCATGTTGATGTCTTGGTACTTCACGTTGCTTGTTGATGTTTCTTCATTGTGTCCTATTCATGTTGGTGGATGGAATTGGATTATGTGATCATATTCGGTGAATTTCCTATGGGGTGATGATGTTCTTATGAGTTCTTTGCCAACTTGTTGATGTAGAATTTTGTGAAGGTTTGTGGTGTGATCTATGGATCTGGAGCATGTTTGAGATGTTGTTATGGATCATTGTTATGTCTTATCCAACATTAAATGGATAGCATTGAGTATTGAGATGTAATGAACTAATGTTTTGTAATTAGGTCTCTAGCCAACTTAGTTGAGATAAATTATTGTAATGTATATATATGTAATCATTTGTAAATGTGAAAACATGAGAGGACAGAGTGCGATTTTTGTGAGATGGTGAAGAGAAGAGGTATCAGTGGAATTTGCAATTAAGACAAAAATTTGTTGTAATTTATTGGAACTATTTTGGCATATCATATATATTGTTTGTCAGTTCGTGAGCTTGGATAGTATTTCCTGTATGATTTGAGATCAGAGATTGTTATCAGGTAGTGAGCCTTCCTTGGGATTGTGACCCTTATTGTATTTGAGCAGTGAGATCTAGACAATGTTCTCGAATGCATGTGCATTCCCCTTTGTAATACTTCTAAAAGGGTATAGTGTTTTTAACATAGTACATTCATCTTGTGGGTTCCATCTCCACCATGGTTTTCCCCTAACAGGGTTTCCATGTCAAAATATTGGTGTTATGTTTTGATTACTATGTTATGATATTGCTTTCATGTTTATCATTCAGATCTGAGATTAAAGTTTATAAGTTGGTTAAAGTTGGATGTTATTGTAGCACAACTGATTCACCCCTCCCCCTCTCAAATGTGTGTGCTCCTTAAGGTCTAAGAGTCACACCTTTTGATGTTGCTACCACTTTCTCATCTACATGACTAGATGAAGCCCTTTGGTTTTTAAAGTTTCTGAAAGCACTATGATGCAAAATCCCCCTTATTAACCAGATCCATTGGATTGGTGCTCTCAAATTGACTCACTTGTAATTGATAATTTTGAAACACTGCAGATTATTGAGTAAAAGAAGATACTTCAGAAAACAAAATTGTATCTCTAGTATCTTTTTGTAAATTAGAAATAAACATATGTTGCACATCAATATAAGGTATAGAACAAGAAATTTGGGCATGTAAATGTTTAAATCTACCAATGAAATCAGTAACATTTTCTTTAGGACCTTGTTTACAATATAATTTGGAAATGTTGTATGAAGAAATTGGAAATTTTTTGAAAGGAATCAACAGAATAAAGAGGCAATGAGAAATACTATTTGCAAGGCCTTATCTCAAAAGATTCTAGTAAATATCTTAGCCATGAACCTTTGATACTGAGAAAAGTCACTACACAAAGTTTGAAAGGTCTTAACACGGGTTAATGGATTGCCTTTACCATTGTAGGTGTATAAATGAGGGATCTCCATATATTGAGGAATGGTGACACAGGTTATATCCAAGGATAAGGGACTACCAATATCACAAGTAGGTATGTTAAACTTGGATTGAGTCAGGGAGGTAATTTCTTGTTGTAAAGATGTCACAGGTTGAGCAAGATTATTGAGTGTAGATTTAGTGGAAAGAGTAGAAGGATATATGTGGGTAACATTAGGAGAATTGTGTGAAATAGAAAGAACATTGGAATAAGAAAAAGGCACACTATTGTAATTGGGCATGGATGAAGGTAAGGAAATACATGGCATACTAGAGGGAGGAATACTAGTACTAGGAATGGGAGCATGTATAGGATTAGAAGGTTAAAGGGAAGTGGTTATGATAGGTGCAATATAGGTAGGAAAACTAGGTATTAAGGTAGTAATAGGATTGGAAGGCTCAAAACTAATAGGAGGTTGAGTGTAACCAAGTTCTTGAGAACAATCTTAAAGTGGCTTGACATTGTTATGAACAAGTTGAGAAAGAGCACGTAAGAAATCCATTCCATGTTTTTCATTATGGATCAACCTTTTCAAACCATCAAATATAGAAATAGCCTTGGGGTTGGGATTCTCTTGACCTAACCAGTGTTTAAATTTTTCAAAGTCATGGGAAAGCTTATGGATTTTACTAGGTATAACTCTTAGGCTCTCATCCTCATCATGGGAAGAATGGGAAGATTTTTTTTCAAGAGGTGGAGGAAGATCATTATTATGCATGTTGGTCTCCCCAAGATTCCTAGGAAGGAAAGAGGACTCAAGATCAAAGTGTTAGGTTACCTCATTTTCTAGTTGTCATTGACGACATCATTCTAGATCTATCGATATAGCCTCTTACCGATACACCTTTCTGATATACTCCCTTGTTTCATTGAGAGTGACAATTGTGGCACATTTTTTTTTTTTCCAGACCCATATCGAAGCATACACAAGAAACATTTGTGTAATGGTCAATTATCGCTACATGTTTTGATGTGTTCATATAGATTTTGGGTCTTAGCTAACGCAGACAAGTTTATCCAACATGGAAGGGATGCATACCAATGATGGTATATAATAATGGAAAAATAAATAATTATAATAGTGGTTTTTTGTAATGTAATGTGATGCAATGTGATTGATGTTGTATGTATATGTATTGTGATCTAAATATGCAAACTATTTATGTAAAGTGAAAATTTGTAATTCACTGAGAACTGTACTCAGTGCATTTGTAGATGCACACTTATCAATTCAATTTTGTATAATCAACTATTACTGCTATTTTTTATTAGGGAAGTGAGCCCAATCGAGAGTGAACCTAATTGACAGTGAGACAACCGGCAGAGAGCTACACTAGTAGTGAGCCACCCTTGTATTACTTAGCCGGTTACTTCATACTTGAGAGTTAACCCTCTCCATGGTTTTTCTCATTTTGGGTTTCCACAATAAAAATAGCATATTATTGTTATCTCTACAAAATATTTTGTTTTCATTAGTTTAGTCAAAGTCATGGATTCAAGAAGAATTAGTCTAGTAATATACATCGAGCCAGTCGGTAAAGTAACAAATTTAAAGACAAAGTACTGAACACCTACAGTTACCAAGCAATGCTCTACACTGAGTGCATGTATAGTACACTAAGTTAACTATACACGGAGCATATAAGATCATTTAACTGAGTATTGTGGAGTTACTCAACCAAGTTAGACAGATAATTCTAAATGTGATCAGATCACATTTAATGATTGTCAAAGCATTAATTAAGAGTCTACAAGAATGTATAATAATTTTTTACATGATCAATGATTTAAATAATTTAGAGTGAATATATAAGGCATAGATCAAATGAAAAAAGGAAAGTTTGTTACTTCCAAGAAAAACAACAAGTACTGAGGTAAAAGTGAAACGGTCACTGAGCTAGAAAGAAGATATAACAGTCAAAAGAAATTCATAACGTACCTAATGCATAAGATTAAGAGGCATAAAATCATCTATATATGTGATGAATTTGTATGTGAGAGATACACAGAAGGAGAAAAAGAGTAGAGAATTGAATTTATTATTGTTGTTTCTGAGAAAGTTAAAGGAGTTATTGAAGAACAAGAGCAGAGTAGAGAACACCGAGAAGAAATTTAGTTAAAGCAGAGAAGAACAAAATAGTGTTATAGTTTGAGATTGAGGTAACAAAAATGAGAGCACATAGAGTCGGATCAACATTTACATTTGATTCACTTATTACAAACATTGTTAAGTTGTTTGATACTATTGTATTGAGAGCTTTAAATTCCACTGCTAGGTAGATCTTAACCGATCTTATATTTTTAAATCCTTTAATAGGGTACATCTCTAAGTGTAGAGTTTTTAAAAATCCTTTAACTAGGTAGACCTAACAAGTCTTATATATACTCTTAACTGGGCAAGCTATCATAAATAGCTAAACTTTATAGTGAACACCCTTTATATTGTAGTTCGTGAAGGTGTGGGTGTCATCCCCACCACAGTTTTGTCCTCTAACCAAGTATTTTTGCATTACCAAAATCATGGTGTTATGAGTTCTATTGTTTAATTTTTTGATGTTATGGTTTTATAAGCATTATATTACTTTCATTTCAAAGTTATGAACTCGGTAATCAACAAGAAACAATATATGGTTTAATCAGTGAATGTGGTTAGAAAGTTTTTAGTGGTACTGATTCACCCCTCCCCTCTCAGTCCTAACTTTCCATAGCTATTCCAACAATTGGTATCAGAGCTAGTACTCTTGAGTTAAAGGTATGACCACCTGAGAGTTAAAGATCATAGTCATGGAAAGTTATAGGCAATCTAAAAGGATTAATGGTCTTGAATTTGAGTTGGAGAGTGCACGAGAGTTAATCATGGATCTGAGAAAGAAACTTGAGAAGTCTTTGAGGATAAGAAGGAAACTATATGATGAATTGGAGGTTAAACAAGAACAAGTTGATACAATTGAGACAACATCTGAAGGAAGCGTGACTGATGAATCTAAGACTGCTATAAGATAACTACTTGAAAAGAATGATTCACTTACCGAGTTGTTAGATTTGATGAAGAAATATCTTGAAGCTAATAGCATAAGAATGACCAAATTGATTGAAGGTAAATGGATAGCTAAGGATGATAAGAGAATGGAAGAAGATGAAAAAAGACAATTTGAAATAAGGTTAACTGAAAAAGATAATGAGATCTTAAGGATGACCCAAGTTCACTATAATATGACTGACCAACTTCTAAATGCAATCAAGACTGTACACAAAATGAATTTGAGAACCAAGCACTAAAAGTTGAGATTGAAAGAATGAACAAAAGATTGAAATTTGAGAAGGATGAAAATGAAATACTGAGAAGAAATGAAGAAGTATTGAAATCACTAGACAAACATATTAAGAATCAGAAGCAACCGAATGACAAATGAGGAATTGGATTCAATGAGAACAACACTATCGATAAAGGAGAATCATCTAATCCATAGAAATATCAAGGTACTATACCCCCACCGAAACTAAAGACCAAGCTATAATTATTGTGGGAAGCCTGGAAACACTACTAATGTTTATAGAAGTAGGAAAGGTAAAGCACCGAGTACACCTAAATTTCATGGTTATTGCTTTAGATATAATAAGTGTGGACATCAAGCTTTTGAGTGTAGAACCAACTTTACTAACAACACAAGGAAACCTAAGTTTGTTGGTTACTACAAGAATTGGAACAAGTATGGTCCCAATACTGAAGAGTGTAGAACAAAGTAAAGAAATGATAAGTGGATGCCTAACCAAGACAATGCAAATACTAACTGAGTAGGTACATCTATACCATGGGATTATAATACAAGGATTTCATGTTTATCTTATGGAAGATATGGACACATTACTGCAAATTGCATATTGATGCACATAAGGAATAAAAGAAGATCATGGAGGAGCCCTGGCATGGCATGTTTCCACTTTTTTAGGGTAGGACACCTAGAAAGAAATTACAGATACTGAGGAGATGCACCAACCGAAGATGAATCTACAAAGAGTGCACCATCTACTGTTGATGAAATGAGAGAAAAAATGAACAAAACCTGGAGCAGAAAGACTCGGGAAGATGGAACATCATTAGGAACCATAGATAGCACCATCTCTACCAAGTTTGGTGCACCGAGATCCACCTAAATGGTGAGAGGTATGTAGGAACTATATGTTTATTATAAATCTTACTTCGGTTCCTAAGCATTAGAGTTAAAACCCATATCAGCATATCAAGATGAATTTGGATAAGTTGTGAAATTGTGGTTGAACATTGTAATGTATGGTTATTTTGTTTATTCGGTTAAGCAAAGTAACTATGTTTTCTGTATAAAGGTATAAGGGACTCGACAAGCGCATTTAATGCAAATAAAAAAAAATCCATTGGAAACCCTAATCGAGGAAAAGATATAAATAGGTCAGTTTTTTATTCATTTAAACCTAACATTTTTGAAGAGCATTTGAGCACACTGCAGAGTGATCATTCTGTCAAGAAATCAAGGCAATTTTGAGGTATTTCTGAATCTTTACAAGAGCATTGTGTGAAATTTCTATGATAATTGGTAAATATAGAGTTGTGTTTGTGAATTCATGTTTATTAAGTGTGCCCTAGTTTGTTCATATGATACATTTGGAGGTAATCATGGCACTGAGGATGTAGAGACCAGTACTAGTGAATAATGTTGACCTAATGAATCCTAAGTACAAGTTGCCTCCAGCTATAGCCACAGAAATAGATATGACAGGAGAATTATCTTCAATACCACTGTGAGCAATTTTGATTGAATATATCCACACGTTTATGCATTGCAAGATCAAAGATTTGTGTGAAGCAGAGATTGACGCTTCATTCAATAAGCTGTGCATGAATGGAAAAGTCAAGGATGAGAATACACATCTAGAAATATAAGGTTTAATTCATGCAATACATTTACCAAGGGTATTCAAGCCTAAATGGGCAAGGATGGTTCTTAGCTGAGTACATGAAAAGTTTATGTGGTTGTATGAACCGATTAAGATAATGAAGGATGTATTGTACATCATCACTAGATTCCCTATTGGAGACAGACCCAAGGAAATAAAGAAAATAAACAAGGGTAAGCTCACCGAGCTAGCCAAGGCACAATGGGATGGCAGAGGAATGAGGATATCTACTATTGAGGATCCCAAGTTAAGGTATACATGAAATATCATATCTTACCAAGTGTTTCAATCATCTTGAGTGGATAGTGTACCATGTGGAGTAGTAGACCTGGCATTTAAGATAGTGAATAAAGGACTTCAAATAGATCTTTGTGAAGATTTGTTGAAGCAAATAGATGACAACATGAATACAATCATAAATGCAAAGACCAACACTTTGAAAAAATTTGGTTCATTGTTTGTATGTATTTTCTTTTACTATCAGAATTCATTTCCGTCTATTGGAGATATAGTATGGAAAACTAATAGGACAATCATTTATCAAATAAATGAATATATATATATATATATATATACATATATATATATATATATATATAAAGTCTAGTAGACAACTTTGATGAAATTATGTCTAACTACTTTTTGAAATTTCAAGCAAGAATGCATAAGAGATACAAAGTTCCACCTCAACTAATTGCTAAATATCAGGATAATGTATGTTTTGAGGTAGATACTGATATTTGTATTATCAAGGTTGTTGAACATAGAGTTAAATGGATTCAACTGATGAGATATGAGATAGATATTGATATTGGTTCAAAATAGATAGAAGCATTATTAGCTAAACTAATTGATCCTAATGAAAAGAGGTATGACACCTATGAAGAATTAAAAGATAAAATCAAGCAAGGTATAATGGTACCTAGGTCAATAAAGAAAGCAAGCAAAATGATTTATTTTTAATCAAAAACTCTTCGATTTGATGATACATTGGATAAGGACACTGAGAATGAACAAGCTATTATTGTGGTTGACAAGCAACATGTGCAACTATCTTCACTGAGTAAAAGAGGTATTGGAAGGAACACCAGATCTTCAGTACAACTAAGAGAAAAGAAAGTTGCAGAGGTAGTACAACCGAGAGGAAAAACTTATGTAAGATCCAAAGGAAGTAAAGAACATACACATACCGGAAGAAAACTATTACTTGGTAATGAAAGTGAAACAAAGTCTGATGAGGCAAACAAGTCTATACCAGTTGCAGACCTTTCACATGTTCAACAGAGTCTTGATGATTTTCTAGAAGGACTAAAGAAATTAGGAGGATTTTGAGGCTTCATGAAAGCCAAATATGAGAGAAATAGAAAGACCTATTTCACATAGATGATACCAAGTATCAGAAAGAAGAAAAGAATCAAGATGTAGCCACTGTTGATAAGATAAAGGATAGCACAAAGAAAATAGATACTATTGATCTAACTAGTGATAATGCAAAGATTATTATTGAAGATATACTTGAGGAAGAAGATCCTGTAAAATATTTATCAAAGGATGAAGATGTCATGGACACACAAGTAAATGATACCGAGTGCATGGATGTTGATAATGCACCTTTGCTAAGCAAAGATCCAATCATGACACAAGTATAAAGTTATACAATTGATGATAATATCAGTACTAAGTTTGTACAAGACACACAGACGTGGCAACCGAGACACCTATAGATATAGATAAGGAGAAGGTTGATGAACCTAAGGCCACTAAGAATGAACAAGAAATGAAAACTGAGTTGGAACCCCCAACCGACATCGATGGTCAGAAAAAAAATATACCACCTACCAATACAACAAATAATTAGAATGTAAAAAAGACACAAGACACTCAAAGTGAAATGCAGCAGGAATCACATCTTAAGGAGAAGCATGAAGAGAAATAGAAGGATGAGGAGAAAGAAGAAGAGAAACCACAAGAAGAAGTAAAAGCAGAAGAAAACATAGTTGGTACACATACCAAGTCACCAGATGTAACTAAGGCATCACGTTTCAAATGCTCTACTGGTGAGAGCAAGTTAATTGAGAAGAAGAAGAACAACAAAAAGAGGAAGAGAATTATTGATTTGAGAAATCCTATCATCATATTGAAAGGTGATCCTAATTTTAAGAAGCCTAAACAATTAGATATATATGCTGAGATAGTACCTCAAAAGAATGAACAAGAGAATTTATTGGAAAAGAAAAAGAAGGTAAATACATTAGAAAATGTGAAGTAAATATTCCAGGACATTGTTCCTAAAGCTACACTTGATGAATCTGAACCTCTATTAGACCAAGTTGGTGATTTATCCCAACAGATTAAAGGACCCAACAAGAATATGACTGAATACATGTTGAAGATTCACAAGGATAGTATGGAAAATAAGTTGATGGAAGATTTGCTGAAAGAAATTGATATAGAGAAGTTAACTCTTTCTAATTTATGTTATGAAGTTGAAGCGCAATTGACATCCATCATTTCATTATTTCAAAATTTATTTATTCTTTCAAACTATACTGAGGAAATCAAGAAGAAGGAGGTAGACATTGAAAAAGTGTCAACTGAGTAGCTTAAGAAACTAATTACCGAGCTTGGAGCATTCCACACTTACTACCCTAAGATCCAAGAACTCATGGGAGTTAAACTTTCATTGAGACAGGAGGATGATAAGCTCGTATTGGAATTGCTTGAACTGCAAGCATTGTTAATTCCCCACATCTAATCAATGCATATACACTTGAAGAAAGACAAAGAACTAGCAATTTTTCTAGATGTTAGCACACTGGACACTATAGTTGGTTTATCTGTAGATATCACAGAGCATATTGTTATACTTAAGAATCTCTGAGACACATGGGAGACTGTGCTTTTAGGCATAGAAACAGAGGTATAAACAACTTTTTTATTAATAAGTTTTACTTTTGGCACTTTTTGTCAAAAAAGGGGATAGTTATCTTAGTAAGAAAACACACAAAAAATGAGATAGATATACATGTGAAGAAAAAATATGTGGAAAATGAAAAAATATATGTATAGGGAATAACATCCGAGGGGGAGTTACAAATATTGATGAATTTGTTAATTTTGTCAAAAATGCCCAACTAATGTCAAAGGGGGAGATTGTTATCTCTAAAATATATTTTGTTGTCATTAGTTTAGTCAAAGTCATGAAGTCAAGAACAATCAGTCGGTAAAAGGAGATATTATAGTATAAGGCTAGTTGGTAATATACACTGATCCATTTGCTAAAGTATTAGAGTTAAAGATAGAGTATCAAACACCTACAGTTACCGAGTGATGCACTACACCAAGTGTGTGTGTAGTACATTGAGTTGACAGTACACATAGCATAGAATATCATTTAACTGAGTATTATGGAGTTACTCAATTGAGTTAGACAGTTAATTCTAAATGCGATCAGATCACACTTAATGATTGTCAAAACATTAATTAAGAGTCTGCAAGCATATATAATAGTTTGCTACATGATCAACAATTTAAATAATTTACAGTGAAGATGTAAGGCATAGATCAAATAGAAAAAAGAAAGCTTGTTATTTCTAATAAAAACAACAAGTACCAAGGTAAAAGTGACATGTTCACTAAGCTAGAAAGAAGATCTAATGGTCAAAACAAATTCATAGTGTACCTAACACATAAGATTAATAGGCATAAACTCATCTATATATTGTATGAATTTATATGTGAGAGATACATAGAAGGAGGAAAAGAGTAGAGAATTGAATTTGTTAGTGTTGAGAAAGTTAAAGGATTTATTGAAGAACAAGAGCATAGTAGAGAGTACCAAGCAGAAATTTAGTTATAGCAGAGAAGAACATAACAGTGTCACAGTTTTGTCCTCTAACCAAGGGTTTCTGCGTTACCAAAATCATGGTGTTATGAGTTCTATTATTTAATGTTTTTATGTTATGGTTTGATAAGCATTATATTACTTTCATTTCAAAGTTATGAACTTGGTAATAAGAAAACAACAATATTTGGTTTAATTAGTGAATGTGGTTAGAAAGTTTTTAGGGTACTAATTCACCCCTCCCCTCTCAATCCCAACTTTCCATAGTTATTCCAACAATTGTGTGTTTCTATGGTTTTTACTTTCAGTTCTTTTATTTTAGAAAATTTTAAAGTATGTTATGTGGACAGTTACTCAAATATTTTAATTTTTTTAAGGAAATGGTGATTCACCCCTCCCCTCTCAATGTATGGGATTTTCAACAATCAGTATCAAAGCTAGTTCCTTTGGAAGAGTCTAACCACTCGAAGGAGATCCAAGAGGTTGAACATTTTACACTTACATCCGACATGGATGAGAATGAGTTCATGTCAATATATGAAAATATGGAATAAATTGAAGATAATAAAAAAGTCTTATAAGAATTATATGGCAAAAGACTGCATTCAAAAATTGAAAGAGAAAATATGTAAGTTCAAATCAAGGTATAAAGAAGTAAGCAATGAGCTCAAATTATCAAATGAAACCATCATCAATCTAAGCTCCAAATGTAACCACTTGGATTTGGTCTGCTCTAACCATAGACCCTATTTTCCCTAAGTGTGATCATACCCCCAATTATGTTCAGACAACTCTTCAATCGGCTGACATAATTCATTCAAATCAAATTTAATCTCCTAAGTGATCTAATCACTCAATTTTATTAATCACCTCAGCCAATCAAATCAAATCAATTTAATTCAAATTATTTAAAATCAAACATGGCTAAGGTAATTAATTTAAAAGGAATTAAATAAATCCCTATTATGTCAAATCACTTGCAAAAATCCTATCTTCTAGCCTAAATTAATCTAATTAATTGTCTATAGTCCTAATTAATTATCTAAAGCAATAAAAAACTTAAATAATTAATATTCCTATTTTTGAATGAATATATTTAATATAATTTATTTCATTAATATTCCCCTAAACCCCTAAACTAACCTATCTCAACCACCTTGACCATGGGTTCAAACCCATCCCAACCTATTCACCCCATGCTAAATCTAATCCTAATCCTAATCTCATTCTAACTCACCTCCTAATTATGTCACATTCCATTAAGGTGTGATTAGGAACTCAACCCATTTGAGAAAGTCAACTTTCTCAAGCTTGACTCTCTTTAAGTCCACCTTCTCAAGCTTGCCTCTTACACCCTTCCCATGCTTCTTAAAGGTTCTCATTAATGCCTCATTAATGGAGATTCCTTAAGCCCATGCCTCTTCAATGCCTTTGGATTTTATTTCTCTTACACCTCATTAATGAGTTTTTCAACTCCATTAATGAACCTTGTCCCCCCTCTCTCTCCTCATTTCTTCTATAAATAGAAGGAGTTTTTGAGCACAAATAAGCCCTTAATTTTTTAATGTAATATTATTATGCCCATATTTTGAAGGAGTTTCAAGCATTTTTATGCTATCCATTTCTACATAGCTTCATATTGCTTCATAGTTTTATTATCATGCATAGTTATAATGTTCATCTTTAGAGTTAATATGCACTGCTTAAATGATTAAATAGTTTGTTTTAACTCAAATCTTTCATGCTAAGCCGTATATGTCACTGATAGTAGCATATTCTAAGGGTTGTTATGTTTTTTATCATACTCTTCCTAGTTAGAAAGCAATAGGTCAATTTTAGTGCTTTATATGCTCATCTAACCATATTTTCCACTAATATAATGATCTATTGAAGTGTTGTCTCACAAGTAACAGGTGCACTATTTCACACACATATTTCTAGCACCCATTGTGGGGCTCGATTCTAGATTTGGCCTCATTTTAACTCCATTTTTCACCAATTTATCTTCCTAGTTTTCAGGTCCAGAGTCATTTTTGTTAGTAGAAGATCGCATCTAGGATATGCCCTCGCACCATAGAAATCGAGGCTCGCATCCAAGATTTCCTGGGTCATTTTTTAGTTCTGGTAACTAGAATATTGCATCTGGTAACACAAGGTCATATCTAGTTTTCTATATCATTTAATGCATTTCCTGGATCGCATCTGGTAAAAAATTTTGTGGATTTCATTGCCTAACCCTAACATCCTAACCAATGGTCATTTTGACATTTTTACAGCCTAACTAAGTGCTCGCAAGTTTCTGAGAAGGAGATAAGAAGGCAATACTAACGTGTGTGGTTGTAAGGATCTTCAACTGATTTCAATACTAACCCCTTTTTCAAATCTTTCAAACTTAACACCATCTTCTCAATACATGTCAAGTCAACTAGATTATTATGCTATGTTTCTCTTGAGGAAAATAAAAAAATCAGACATTGGTTTAACACTTATGGAGGGATTTACGGGTGAATGAACAAGCAATCTCATTTTTTAAACTTCATTTTGGAAATCATTAATTGGACCAATCAAAGCATTTAACATTGTGGACGAATTGAAAAAACTCATTGTTTAAATTGGAATCAGAAATTGAACAAGCTACTCATCTAAATTTGGGGAAATTAAACAACACAAATTTACTTTCAAGCATTATGTTTTCCCTAAAGTAGGAACATCTTAAATTGAGCACAACATTGCTTGAGGGAACAAACTATTTGATTGAATTTGTTTTGGGAGAAAATGGCATGGATTAGGAGAGTATGCTCTTCTTCTTTTGAGGAATCAAAAATCTAGACATCCTACGCTCGCCAATCCTTTGTACAATTATTTAACAGTAGAGGGCCTGGTGGTTGAGGAGAAAATATCCCAGGAATGACACAAGTGAGGACAAGTTTTACACCAACCCTTCCAACTCACTATAAATAATTGCTTCCTCATAGGCGAAAGCCTCGGAAGATGGAGCCAGTTTTGTTCTTGCAATTTTGACATTATTCCTTGAACATGCTTGGGTATGTGTAGAGCAGAGCTGCTTGAATCTTGCTTGTGAGACTACACATATTTGAGTACTCATAAGGCTATAAGCCTCAATTTTTCCTTGTGAAATTCTATGGGAGATAGTTTTGAACGGATTTTCCCATCATAAACAATGAACTTTGTAGACAAACTATCCGATTCATCCCCGAAAGGGTGATAATCCTTGTGCAAGGCAAAAAGTAATTGCCCCATGACACTCATCATATCATGCCCTCACTTGCATTTGGAGTCAGCTAATACAACATCATGACTGGAGCCATTGCATGCTTGGTGATGGTTGTATTTTTATTAGCATTTGAGTGTGTACCTAAGTCAACGAGCAAGGATTTTCATCCTCCACCTATAAAATAGGGCCTAAGGATGTGTTTGTTCACCCTTTAACAATGCAACAATGCTTGATGTAACTGAAAAACATTAAAAATATAACACCTTGAAACAAACAAAAAACTTAAATCCTTGGTCTACATATGTGTTTTTCACTCACCAATAGGTCTCAGACCGTAATCTGCAATCAAACAAACTTCATGCACTTTCAAAACAAATTTTTCAAAACTGACAAAATATGACAGAGACATTAGAAATTTGCATACCGGATTTCCTGGCTCATATTTGGTATCCTGGCTCGCATCTATTATCCTAGCTCGTATCTGGTCAACACATCATCACATCTAGGGTTAACAGTAGCTCATATACTATATTTCCTGGCTCGCATCTAGGACAGTGGGCACTTGCAAAATAGTTTCTTAGGAAAACTCAGTTGATTTGGATACCCTTTTGGCTCTTTAGTCTGTCCTTATTGTCTTTTCTGGTCTCCATTTTGCTGTGTAGAAACACTTTTTCAGATGTCTACCTTGCATGTCTTATTAGTTTATCGCAATGTGTCTCAATACATGTGGTCTATCCACTTTTTACAACTTGATTCCCAGCTCACTATCAGGGCATTCTAACCCTCTAACGCTGGAATCATTTACTTCCACCAAGATACAAATGATACTTCCACCTAGACACACTCACTTGAACGATTCGAGATACTACCTGATACTATCGAGAAAATTTAACGAAGTTGAGATCTAGATACATGGTTAACACAAGACACAACAAGTACACATCTAAAGGATCAAAAATACCTCCTAAATCACCACACTTATAAGGAGAAACATCTCACAATTCCCTACATGATCTAGACTCTCTAGAAATGGACAGGTCCACTTGTGGATGGAGTGAGGCTTTTGACGAATATGACAATAGAGAAAACTAAAAGCATGAAGATATTGATGAAGAAGAAGAACCCACATTTGAACATCCTCTATTTGAATCAAGAAGTGACGAAGACATCACTGAAGAATAATACGATAAAATCAAATAGAGAAAAAGGTTCCACAAGATAATGGAAAAGATGATTGATGAAGATAAAGAGAAATACTTTCTCCATCTAGCATACACTGGCGTAAAGTTACCCAAGGATTATGATGTGGGAAAATTAAAGGAAAAGGAGATACTAACTCCTATTTCTATTCTCGCCAAACAACTTACCTTGATGCAAATGAAGCTTGCGACTCTCAAGGAAGAGAAAGCTAAACCCAAGACAAAATACTTTGTGGACTCCATTTGTCCATTTCCTTTTGACAAGAGTATCACTATGGTTCCCTTCCCTCCCAATGTGGCACGACCAAAATACAAAAATTATATGGGAGAGACCGATCCACATGACCATGTTAGATAATTTTTTGCTCTTAGCATAGAGTACATGCATGAACCTACTTACCTCATGCAACTTTTTCCTGGAAGTCTAGGAGGCAACGCCATGGAGTGGTTCTCAAAACTTACACCCAAGGTCAAAAATTTTGAGTTAATTCAATAGTTTATCCAACATTACTCCTATAATATCTAGCATGATGTAACCATGATGGACCTATGTAACACTAAACAAAAGACTGGCGAATCCTTTACCCACTTTCTACAAAGGTGGAGGAAAATCTTTGCACGGTATTCAAGAGCTATTCTCGAATCTGAGAAAATGGAAATCTTTGTTAATAACTTGGTACCAGAATTGAACTACGCATTGCAAATGCAAGAATCCCATAGCTTTGATAGGATCATCAAGAACACCCTCTATATCAAAGAAGTTATGGTCAAAAAGGGGGAGATCACTCTTCAAAGTGAAAACAAATCTAACAACTCCAACTCCAAGCCTAAATGGTGGAAGTAAAACAAAAATGTTGTCAATGATGGTGTAGTAGACTCATCCAATGTTGGTCCTAAACCTAAAGTATTCAATCTAACTAACAACATGCAAGAAAGAAAAGATGCCAAGGTAACGACTCCCATGCCCAAAGAAAACAATGATAATAAAAAGGGTCAACCATGGACTTCAAAACCTCAAAGAACATTCACTCCTTTGGGAGAACCTCTTGAGACTGTTTTGAAGACACTATTAGACAAAAAAGTTCTCACAATCCCAGATTCCAAACCGTGGGAACTAGCGGTCAAACCAAGGTGGTGGGATGATAATTCTTACTGTGTCTTTCACAAAAACAAAGGACACGAGACTAACAATTGCCTTAAGCTTAAACATGTTATTCAAGACCTCATTGAAGGAGAAAAGATCAAAGTAGAGGGACACACTACCAACGAAGATCATACAACATTTAATAAACCATTCCCTAACTATGAGAAAGGGGAAGCATCTAAAGGGAAAGGTAATGAAGTCAACTGCACCTACTCCAATAATGATAACGTGATCAATATGCTAGAAATTAAAAGTGAATCAATTAATGTGGTTACAATCAAAGGTGTTTCTTTCCAATCAAATGTGGTGACTCGGAGTCAAGCACAAGTCACGATCAAAGGACCCAATTCCTCCTCAAAACCAACATCAACATCCAAGGTTCCTATTGTTACTATCCCCAAACCAGCAGCAAACCACATGGTTACAATTCTTGCAGAGAAGTATGACTTGGTGGACCAATTACAACAAACCTCTGCTAAAATTTCCATTTTTGAGTTGCTTAAAATATCCATAGTGCATAGGGAAATCCTGGAACAAGCCCTACATGCCACAAATGTACCAAAGGACCTTGATATAGACGAATTCCAGGCAATGTTCAATCACATCTCACTGCCACATTATCTCTCCTTTTCTGAAGAGGATGATAAATCATTGACACATCCACATAATCAAACCCTTCATATTGAATTTTTCATTCAAAAATCCCATGTTAGACGCGTATTGATAGATGGAGGCATAGGATTGAATATTTGTACCCTTAATCTAATCAAGAAACTAGGTCTTTTAGAACAGACCATTGACTCTAGAAGAAAAATAGCTATCAAATCTTATGATGAGGAAGAAAGATCCTTTAAAGGTCTTATTGTCCTACCCATTAGAGTTGGCCCAATTGAAAGGAATGTCATATGTCAAGTTCTGGATCTACCCCTATCCCACAACATCCTATTAGGAAGACCTTGGATCCATGAGATGCAAGCTGTTTTGTCTACTTACCGCAAGTGTATCAAGTTCCCACATAATGGGGTGGAAGTGACAATTCCTGCAGATGCTAATTATACTTGCAACAATATCAAGGAAGGTAGTATGATTCCACATAAAAAAGATGCTATGGATGAAATTTCTCCTGAGACTACCAAAGACATGGTGATGAATTTTTTTGGTAAAACCTTAAAACTTGAAGAAATAGGTATGGGAGAATACAAGCTGGACATGACTCCATCACTGACAGAATTACCCATATCACCAAGATCCTATGGAAAACCTTCCTCATCATTCACACCTGTTGCATCTAAATAGCCAGAAATCCACAAAGAAACTAGCATGGTTAAGGCATCCACATCTTCTTTAGATAACACAGAAGAACATGCAGACTTGGACTGGCTTTACAAAGGAGAACCCAAGGAAGCTGAGGTCAAACATGTAGAAATATCCCCAGAACAGTACGTAAAAGGATACGACCTCCTCAAGCAAATGGGATACAAAGGAAAAGGACCTCTAAGAGACACAGGAAGAGGACTTATTGAACCTATACACATGGAGTTCAGGAATACTAGAGACAAAATAGGACTAGGTTCTAATACTGAATCTGACAAACCTACTTCAAAAGATAGTCCGATCTCTGATAAAGGGAGTTATGAAACAGAAGAGATAGAACTAGAACCATGGTCCTATGAAAGATTATTACATGTTGGCACAAAGAATCCCAAATATCAAGGAGAGTGCTATGTACCAAGCTTTGAGGTACCACAAGATCTTCGCATCCCTTTGTTACCACAGGCTCCTATTCAAGAGGTAGGAGACACAACCAAAGATGATCCATAGATACTATTGATAGAAATGGCTATGGAGATCACACCCTGACAACTAGATTTAGATCCTAATTTGGGGTAGTTAGTCACAATCACACATGTCCTTGATTTACCACACTTTGATCCACAGGTGGCTAACCGAGTACATCAGATAACTATTACAGAATTCTTAAACAGGTCTAATGAAAAAATAATAGACTCTCATGATTATGAATGGGATGAGATATCTATTGCCACAGAGGACATTGAAATAGATTTGATTCACATGTTTGCGGTTCCATCAGCACCCAACAAACATTCTAACACTACTCCCAACAATATTGATATTCCTAAAGTAGAGGAGGAGTTCCTTCCTCCAATCATTGATGCAGAGACTGGTGTTCTTATTTATGACATTAATTTTTGCCATTAGTATACTTAAAGTGAAAAACATGATAAAGGTCATCGATATAGGCATAAATAATGGAAAGCAAGCATACCCGATGAGATGACAATGTCTATCATGAAAATGCTAAGTATAGAATGGCCCGATGAACACTAACTAGTGTTCAACCAACGACAAAGCATAAAGGACATTGTTGACGAGACTTTGTGACCGAGTCTACCAACAGATGTAATTTGTCACCGGGTATTGGGGTACTGGCCAACTTTGCCTGTAAAGGTTGTCTAGGGAAATGAGATTCCCTGGGCCTTCAAGCACATGAGAGTCAGGTCTCGACAGTACAGGAGCTTGGTTGGGAATGTGACTATTTTGTTCAGGGGGATAGCTGGTTATCTTGGCTCATCTTCTCCGGGGATTTAAGTAAGTGGGGTTTCCTGCAAGCATTCACTATCTTTACCAAATAAACTTCAAAAGATATTGTAGGGTTAGAAATATTTCATCTACCTATAGTTATGCCAAACACTCAAAACATAAACCAAGCTCTAACATACTACACTAAATACCGAAGAAATACATAACCATCAGTTCATATTTAATCAATAGCGAGGGAAAAGAAGGTCGTTAATCTACTTAAAATGTCAGAGCAAGGGACTTAAAGAACATACAACACAAAATATCATTAATTCAAAGATCAGAATGCTAGCAACATCATTGATAGAACCCTTCCTTCTTCATTAACAAGTTTCCAGCAAGCACTGGTGCATACAATAATGGTGGCTCTAGGGGAGCATTTAACTTATGAAAGCTTCTAAAAACTAAGGAGCATTGAGCTCTGCAACTAAGAACTGAGAAAAGCCAAAATGCTATTAGCTATGGACTGCAAAATTATCAATTTCACCAACCCTCGGAATGAGGTCAGACTTATTATTTATACAAAAACTTTGACCTAAAACTAACCTAAATTATTTTACACTTAACAATACAATACTTTTTCCGGTGGCCGGTACTACCTGCACCACGCTACAAAAGACCTCGAGATAGAAAAGGTTTGACATGTCAGAAGAATGAGACAAGAAAGGTGGAGTGGAAGAATCAGCCTCAAGAAAGGAGTCATAAGGAGAAAAGAAGAAATCTGATCCCCCAGGGATCGAGGCTAAATGCCTCATAAATGGAAGAGCGGCTCACTATCTCCGATGTGCCATGTGTTACTTTGGGGGGACACCTTGGGAAGACCACCTATCAAAATCATCTTGTCAAGCCGACATGCGCCACTAGAGTCACCTACCTTCTGACATCCTTATTAACTACCTTGAAAGTGACTGGTCAGCTTTGGGAATCGGGACACTGGTCACTTTAAGAGTACAAAACTATTGGATCCAAAATTTTGAGATTCGAGAACTTTCGTTCTGAAAGAATGAATGAATACAAAAATAACACCTGCTAGGGATTATCTCCAGAGCCCAGAGAACCATGCTGCCCTTTACTATTTTTGAGAGCTTTATACACTTTGCTTACGCCTTCTTCATCTATGCCTCTGATGCTATCCCATCGGCCGCGGACAACCTCCAAACTCTCTTGCACTTCTTCGGCCCCATTTCGGAACTGATCTACTAACTTCACGACATCATGCATTCGGAGCATCATCTTGGACAACCTTGTCAACTTCTTCCAATCAAAATCTCTAGGAGTGCGGTACTGAGACTCCATGAACTCATCAAATTTCCCGAGGACATAGTCCTCTGGGGTGCATGATCCGGTGGTGAAGGGGTTGACTTGCGACACCCTTACCACGAAGGCTTCAAATAGGCCCAAAGGATACTGGGCGGTGGTTATCTTATCTTTTAGGGCCTTGACCAAATCCTTGCAAACCTCAATCCTGAGGGCAAGTCTTGAGTGTTGGGCCTGGAGGGAATCCTATTTTTCATCCCCCAGAATTCCTGCCACTGTGGCAGCCTCTTCTCTAGCATCAAAGACTTCTTCCAACCTGGTCTTCCACTTTTCATAATTTCCCAAGTCCATTTCCCACACGGCAACGGAGGCACTTTCCTGACCGAGGAGAAGGTGGATCTGGTAAAGATCTAGGAGTGACACCAGTGGGAATTGCCTCACGGTGACTATTTTCTTAGTGGTCCATCCGTCTACAGCCTAGGCCTTCTTTTTCATAGCCCTTAGAGAATCCATGTCACCATGCGCAAGCGGCAATACAGAGGTAGAAGCTTCCAGGTGGACCTCGGCCAGAGGCTGTGTAAGCTCTGCCATAAGTGCAAGAAGATTAGCATTAGTTTCTCTTTCCTCCTTCAACTTCTGGCCCTGTTTGATGTATCGTGCCTCCACTGCTTTGGTGGCCTCTCTCAGTAGGTCAAGTTCACCCTACTTATCTCTTCTCCCTAGTGCCACTTCTGTCATAGTGTAATCTTTAAGCCTTATGACCACTGCATCTACATCTGGAGGAGGTGTTGCAATTGTCACAACTGTGCTTCCTGTGGGACCAATCTAGAGAGTATGGACTGTCCATGCCTTCTTAGGCTTCTGGGCCTCTGCATTACGGGCCATCATCTCTACTCGAGAGAGTGAAGTGCCTGTTGTTACTGTCGGGGTTTTCTCTTTCTTGATTTGACTAGCAATTGGGGCGGCTAGGGTGGCTTTGTAGTTAGGACCTGGGTATCCGGACTCCCCTTGGAATTTGGTGGTGCATTCTTGGGATTTTTAGTATTGTCGGGCTCCTTTTCTTTCTCCTATTCCTACTCCTGCTCTCCCAACATTTCAGCATCTTCCACTAGGTTGGCGCCTTGGTTGGATGTGTCTGGGATTTCCCTACCTACACCTGTATTACTTGTTTCTTTGCAAATTTCCTCCTCTTATTGTTGTTGTTGTTCTTCGGCCTTGTCTGTTTCTTCTGCCAAAACCTCTCCCTCTACTGGAATATCTTGTGGGAGTGGGCGAGATCATTGGCCAAAGTTTAACGATGTGGCCACCTTCATGACCTCACCAAATGTACTCTGGGGAACCTGGTCTCCCAGAGTAACCAAATGCATTTGGAGCATGATAGTTGGGGGTATGGTTGTTCCCTCAGTTCTAGTTTTCCCGACTACCGGTTTCTCATCTATCGTTTGCCTTGGTTGATTCTCAGCCTCTTGGGTTGTTGTTTCTTCTTTCCTTCCCTTCTCTTTTTGTTCCTTCTACATTTCTTCCCAGACCTCCTACTCTGTGGCAGCTTCTTGTTCCAGGATCTCCTCCTTCTCTTGAGCGGCAATTTCCTCCACTACATGACCTATATCTTGATGGAGGTCCATGAGCTCATCCACCAAGAAAGTGTCATTAAAGTCGTCATGTGGGGGCAAGGAGTCAAAAATATTTTCCAGTTTGAGAGAGTTTGAACTGACGTCGACCGAAGGCAAATCTGGCATGTCAAGGCTAGCAACTGTGCTCAAAGTGGGGGTCACCTTCTTCCTTTTCTTTCTCATTAATGGGACTCTGGTCTCCAAAATACTGGTAGACTCTGCCTCGACGAAAGTCTATCTACTCATCATTGCGGCCAACAACGGGGATCCCGCCGGGCGAGTAGATGCCATGGGAGTTATGAGGAGACCGAAGGACATCTGTGCACTTATCTGCTAGCTTTCTAGCCTTGTTGACTGCATCTACTATTGTAGTTGTACCATTAAAGGGGTTGGGCCTTGGGGAGGTGCCTCAGCCAGGCCACCCTCTTTTTCTTTCCCCTTGCTCATTCTAGGTTCGGTGGCGGCGAAAGATGGAGTGGCCTTTCAGACCATTGGTTTCTTTTGGGTGCTCTTGGGACACACACGGGCAAAATATTGGTGACCCACCTCCAAAATAGGGTGGCATACTCTCTCCATTGTCAAGTCTTCAGGGGTGGTCCAATCCACCAGAGGGAGATCTAACTTGTCTAATCCTTATCCCTTGTACAGTGGGTCCTCAAGTGGCCCATCATCTAAAAATCCCTTTGGAAAAGTCTGAAGGTCGAGAGCCTTCATAAGTCCTTTGGAAATGCATGAATGTTGATGGGCCCAGAGATCAAAACTATCCTGACAATCTGCCCAGAAGTCTTCAATATCTTCCTTGTGCGGGGGGACACCCGAGGAAGTGCTATGACAATCTTGCCTAGAGGATCATAGTTCTTTCTGGCATGGTGGAATTCCACCAGTCTCAGGCTTTTCAATTCATTATCTTCCTCACTTTCCATGGCGAGGCTACACGTATAATTCCCACACAAAAATGGGAATGGGACGTTGATGACCTTCTTTAATGTGAAGAAGGCATGCAGGTCCATAATCTATCGACAGAACTCCAGAAGAATAATTTTATCCCCGTAGTACCGGGGAAGAAGATAGGGTTTCTCAGAGAGGCTGATTACCCAAATGTAAGTGTGGTGCTGGAACTGAATAAAGTAGTGGCCATAAGTGCTGACCAAGTTTATCGCCTCTTGCGATAATTGGTACCTGGTGTCCCGAGTAAGTGTTAGGATATTATGGTAAATGAAAGCATCATTTACCCGGCAGAAATTTAGGAAACTAAGTTCCCATTGTACTTTGGGATAATGATCCCATGGGGTCAACTAGCCCGGCCCATTCCCAAGTTCACCAACTATTCCCAAACCTGGAAAAGCTGGTCTTTGTTGAGCTAGTGCCAATAGCACATAAGATGTCATGTAGAACTTGGAATTCTGGATGATGCCCTTCAGCTGCATGTCCACATGATTGGCAATGATGGCTTCCCAGTTGAAAGTTTGGTTACTAGTGGTGATGCAGTAAAGAAAGTAGTACATCCATGCCAAGAAATCCTGGGCATGGGGCAATCCAAAGATCCTGCATAGAAATATGATGCCCGCCTGAATGGGTTATATGAAATCACTGTGGGGAGTTTCCAACTTCATCTTTTTATGGTCCCTCTTTGGGGACTTCAGCCAGTGAGTGTTGAGGTATTACCGGGAGACGAGAGCAGCCTCCTTAAACTCCTATAATGACTTGGTTCGGTTGAAGACTACGGACCCCTGGAATTGTAGAATCCCCATCCCTGAGGCAAAAGTTGCTGCATCTAGGGTGATGATTGTTGTTGGATATTGTAGCAGTCGGGGATCAGCAAGTAGAACAATTTGAGTAGGTGCATTGTACAATGTTGCCAGTTGAAGTATTAGTTCTGGTGATTTCACCACACGGGAAAAGTTTGTGGCCTTTATAATGTTGAAAGCGGCCAAGTGAGTGGCCATATTGTCTCTGTCGGCCTTTAATCAATATATGGATTGAATTAATCCCTACATTTCAGCCCAAAGTTTGGGCTCTATGTCTATTATTTCATCCACCTTGGATCCCATGAGAACGCCTTCCTTTTGGTATTTGGAGGTTAAGGGAAGCTTTGCCAACATATTTTTGACCTTGGTTTTTGTGGCCGCCCAAGTGGAGGTGGTAGGTAGCTCTGGGCTATCATGCGGGGTGATTACTTCAGACATCTTGATCAACTATCCGCAACCTGCAAGACCGGAGAACTGTTAAAGCATGGTATATATAAAATGAATATTAGAGACTTCAGGGGATTTGTCACCACCTTGCACCTGTCCAACAAGTGTTAGCACATATGAAAAATTCCAAAATACTTAGAATAGATGTGGGTTAGATTTCAGGGTGTTGAACTAAGTGATAGGAGGAAATGAAAGACAAGGGACTCCTCGGGACCCAGAGTCTGAATAAACTAGTTGTTATTGACATGACCGATAGTAAGCCATATTTGGCTAACATGGACCATCATGTGGCCACATGATAGATGATGTAAAGGCATTAATGGTGACAAGTGGGCTAACACGGCGTAAATTGAATGCCAGATGGGACAAGGTTTAAATGCCCACTTGTGGGACGCCATTTAAGGTGATAAGACAAGGGAGAGAGAAAGTTGCCATGGCTTGACTCGGTGAGGTGCCAAGTCCAAACCATGGTGACTTCCTCTTGACAAGCTCGGTAAGGTGATGGAAAAGAATCATGACAGAGTGTGACGAGCTTGGTAGAATGGAAGGATACACACAAAATATACATAAGTTTACAGAGGGCCAAAGGCTGAGGCCAAGGGATGAGACATATATACACTGAAATATAGGGAACCAAAGCTCTGCAAGGGCCAAAGAAAAATACATAGAACAACGGTGACATATATATAGTATCCACAGATTATTTACATGATTATACAATGTTTACACAGCCATGCGGGCTACCCAATAACAATATACATTACATACATTAATCTACAATTACACAGAGGGTGAACAACCCTCTAGTAGAGACAACCCACAAACAGGAGGCAAACCAAAAGCAAAACACAAAAGGCAGAAATGGGAAAACCAAACAACGATGAAACAAAAACAAAAGGAAATAGCAAGAACTAGACAGCAAGAATCCAGAGAAGGGAAAACCAAAAACCTACCTGGAAACACGAAGAAAAGCAAGGGAGAAGAACAACAGGAGTGCTCTACAACAAGTCTACCCTCAAAAGATCAGGAGTGGACACCGCAAATCAACTTGTAATCAACCACTAAGCATAAAGCAATTTGCAGTTTAATCACATTTTAATCGCCTAAGAATATCTCTGAATGCTCTAAGTGTTTTAATCATGGTAACTGTGAAAGTGATAGGTAATTTCCATTTATACTCTTAGGGTAAAAAAAAAGTTACATTCTTCTCTGCAAACTCTAGAACAAGCAGACCTCTGGACTCCGAGCCTGGGGATTCCATGAAACTATGCCTTCTTGCGAAAGGAGACATAGTTGAAGAGAATCCCGAAGTCCAGAATCTGGTTCTGGAAGAACAAAAGACTTCGAGACCGGGCCCAGAGTCACGAAAGACAGAAAGCAAAAGAAAGACACCTCGCGAGAGCAAAGCCTAAAGAATAAAAACAAACAAAACAAAGAAAACAAGGCAAGAGCAAAAGCAAAAAAGGGGGACCCAACATTTTGCACACAAAATGTAGAGACAGGTATGCAGAGCATAACAGACATTACCGACGGTATAGTTTTGTGAACATCGTTGAAAGAGAAGAAAAGGCAGGAACCTGATGAACAGTTCAATTAAGGAACACTGACGAATCAGATAACCGACAAAGCAAAGAATGAAAGAAAACTGACAGACTGACAGAGCAGCCCAACCATCAGAACTGACAGTCAGTTATAGAACCCACAAAAAGTGGATCTGACTTTCCATGTCATATAAAACATTGTAATTTTATTTTTAGAGTTTTTATTTGTTTTAAAACTTTACTTGAGGGTCAAGCAAGCATATTGTAAATGTTTTAAAGCATCCTAATGGATCTAAGACATAACTAACTAAAGATCAAGGTCAAGTTGTAAACCTTGGATCTAGAGTTAATTTGAAAAGCGTGAATCAAGAATAGACCAAGAAACTAGTATAAATAGATGTTCAATCATTTGTAATAAAAGACATGAAATAACTTGGATAAATGATTGTAGCCATGGAGATCATCTAAGGAGCATAATAGAATTCATGCAAAGTTTAGAAACAGATTATATCAGTTATCGAGAACACAGGCAAGGCTATCGACGAGCAGAGACAAGGTATTATTCAAATCACTCAAGGTGATTACATATACATTGTAAGCTTTATAGGATCTGTTATCAACAATTAGAGATTGCATATACTATCAGATCAACATTTATATTGTAGTTGCATTCTAACAAGTGCATCACAATAGAAATCCTTTTGTAGAAGGTGGAATTAATAGTTCTTTGATAAATCTCTTAATAGAGTGCACACCTAATGGTGTTGCTAAAGTTTCAAACAAAGCAGATCCTAATAGGTCTCCACTCTAATACTCCTAACATGGTAGATCATTAGAAGTGATCAAATTGTAATCCTTAACCGGCTCCCTTCTTATCTACAGATAGTGAAGTTTTGCGGGTAGACATCCCCACCACAGTTTTTACTTCCTAACAGGAGTTTTCTGCGATATCATATCATGTGTTATGTGTTATTTAGTTTCATATATGTTTCTTGAATGTTTACACATGCAAAGAAATTATATTATGATTTCACATACTTAAGGAAAGATAAACAGATAGATAGGAATATACAAATCTGATGACACAAAGGTTAACGGGCCAACCACATAAAAAGTTTTAGAGGTACTGATTCACCTCTCCCCTCTTAGTACATCATTCCAATAATTCCATCAATTGGTATCAGAGCTAAGTCTCTTTCTTGAAAAGATTAAAGACTTAAGAGTAAAGATCAATATAATGGAAAAGTACAGACTGGACAAGACTATTGAGAATGAGTAGTTACAAATTTAGATTTACTATGAGCAGTAAAAAGAGGTGAGAGTAAGCATGAGAAGGTTTCTTGATGAAAGAAAGATTATGGCAACTAGGCTTAATGAAAAATATTATCAAGAACAGGAGATCCCAGATTGCTTCAACACAGCTGAATCATCAACAAGAAAAGCATCAAACACATCAGTAGAAGAGATCACAAGTCTACAAGAAGTCAATCTACATCTGACAGAGCAAATCAAAATGCTACAAATCGGTCAAGAGACTCAGATGGTAAAAATGATTGATGTCATGAATGATTCAAGAAAAGATGAATCAGAAAGAACATTGGCTATTGATAATAGGAGGAAAATTACAGAGAATCTACAAGAAAAAGAATCAGAGATTCAAAGACTTACTGATCATCACCATGTGATTACTAACTAGATTATTCTTATGAGTCAAGAGGCAAACAGATTAAATACTAAACTCATTGAAACAATATAGACCATCGGTGAGCTAAGGGAAGAGAATGAGAAGCTAAAGCATGAAGTCAGAATTCAGAATCAACACAATGAATTGATCAAGAAAGCTGAAGATAGCAATAAAAGTATGGATGATTTCCTTGATGGACAAAGAAGAGTCAACAACTACATAGGAATAGGGTACACCAACAATGGAGAATCATATAATCAAATAGATCAAATGAATGTTTATGCAACTCCAAGAACCAAGAAGCTATCATGCAATCACTGTGGAAAACCAGGCCACACCTCAAACATTTGCAAAAACAAAATGAAAGGTATTCCTCAATCACAATCTACTTTCATTGGTAATTGTTATAAATGTCACAAGAAATGACACAAGGTATATGAATGCAGATCCAAGGTGACAAATCCAAGGAAGGAAACCTACATGGAAAAATATTGTCCTACCTGCAAAATAAATGGACATACACATCAGGAGTGCTGGAAAAAGAACAAGAAGGCATGGACACCAAAAGAACCTGATAATGGCTACAAACTGACAAAAGTCGGTAACTCATATGTTTGGGACTATAAAACATGGGTAAATTGCACAACATGTGGAAGGTATGGTCATATATCTACCAACTGTATGAGAAAATGGACTAGAAGACCAAGAGGATGGTTCAGTCTAGGTATGGCATGTTTACATTGTCATAAGGTTGGACATGTGATAAAATATTGCAAAGATCGTCTAACAGAAACAAGCACTTATCCCAATGGAAACACCATTGATGAAATCAAGAAGATGAGAAATAAGATGTGGGTAAAAGCTACAAACACTGAAGGTGCTAGAACAAGCAATGAAAATGATGATGCCCCATCCAATGGATCTAGTGGCATCACCATTTCCAACTAAGTTGCACAAGTAAGTATGGAACTACATTATGACAAGTTATATTATGCATCGGTTCCATTACATATTGATCATATAGACAAATTAGCATTATTGAAGATGCACCATATTGTTACTTGTAATATTATTGAAAAACAACCATCAATTAATGGGTATAAATTAGCATTGGTGAACACACACATAAAATTCAACATTACTTACCAAAATTTATTGGTCATTACACAAAATCCAAGTCGCTAAGTGTAAACGGACGGACATCGGTGATCCTTGAGCCAATAGAAGTTGTCGTCACCATTTTACCGACAATCATCGGTGAAGTCACCAAAGATGCTAGCAACCCTGACACTTTGCGCCTACATCGAAGATGTTATTTATGCCTCAACCGACGAACTCAGTCTTTGTATACCGACGAGTTGTTAGGCATTAATGACAACTTAGGGCACAAAAGTTATAAAAGTGCGATAGAAGAACTGATTTTGCACCTGCAATTTTTGAGCAACCAAGCAGAGCTAAGCAGAGTGATTGAAGAGCAGATTTAAGTGTGACCTCAGCAAGATTTTAACACAACTCAAAGGATTCACAAGCAATCACAAAGATTCAATAAGTACCTACATTCACCGACCACACTATTTATTTACGAGAAGCCCTAAAATATCAAATATGATGGCATCTACTTCAAGAATCGAAAAATTGAAAGAGGATAAGAAGAAAATGATCAATCTTATCAACAACAGCACTTGTGTTGAACCTAAATACAAGTTGCACCCAAAAATTGCATCACAACCTGATGATTCCGGAGCATTCTCTAGAATCCCACCTAGGGTTTTGCTGGTAGAGGACGTAAGGTCCTATATTCATTGCAATATCTTGGAATTAGGAGATCTAGACCTAGACAATGCCTATAAGGCACTATGTGCTGAAGCTGGAAACCTGAAAGAAGAGCACAAGCATCTGGAAGTGAAAGGTCTCACGAATGCATTACACCCTCCCAGGGTTTTTAAGACCGAATGGATATAGATAATTCTTAGCAGAATGCATAACCAGACATTATGGCTTAATGAGCCAAAATGAATAACAAAATATGTTATTCATGTAGTTATTGGATGTCCCACAACTAACAAGCCACAAGCTCACAAGCACCCATTCTTGAAGGAAGTGGAAAAGCTAACTGGTGCAAAATCAGACAAGAGAGGTCTCAAGGTCAGCACTATCACCGACAAGGAACTCAAGTTTGGTGCATGTGTGGTAGAATACAAAATATTCAAGGCCAGCAGAATGAACAACATAGCAAGCACTGTTATGAGTTCAGCCTATAAGATCATAAAACTAGGAAAGAAGATGGATCTTGCAGAGATTTTGTTGAATCAACTTGAGGAGAACATGAACACCATTAGATCTTCAAGGAAAAACACTTGTAATTTTGGTTCCCTCATTATGTGCATATTCTTTTACTTTGAAGAATACTTTCCTTCCATAGGCAAAGTAGTATGGGACACAAGCAAACCTATAACCATATAGATATGTGAGAATATAGAGTCATTAGGAACATATTTTGATGACCTAATGAATGAATATTTCAAAGGTATTAAGGAAAAGATGCAAGCTAGAACTAGGATATCTGAGAGTTTGATAGAAGAACACAAAGAGGACATATGTTTTATGGTAGATATTGATTTTACCTATATCAAACTAGTAGTACCTAGGAAATCCTGGCTATCACCATTAGAATATGAGATTAAAATAGGACATGCTACTAAGTGCATCAAGGCACTATTGAATGAACCAGTGGACAACAAGCAAGCAAGATTTGGCACTTATGAAGAAGCCATACCAAAGATCAAGACAGATCTTGTTGTCAAGAAAATTGTGAACAAGAAGAATAAGATGGTAAAAGACTTAACCAAGAAATTCATAGTTATTGAAGAAGGTGAAGAGGAAAAAGAAGGAAAGGAGGAACAAACTAAGGGTCAGTCACCTACCGGTGAAGATATAGAAAAGAATGATTTAGAGGGTACACAATCAGATTCACCACCTCCACCTCCACCTAAGAAAGAAAGAACAACAACTTCTTCAAGGATAAGAAGCAAAACTGCAAAGGAACCAACTCCTTCACCACTCAAGAAAGGAAAAGTGAGAACCTACAAGAGAAAACTGGTCTCACCCAAGGAGAAACATACCAAAAGGAGGAAATGGGTTAGAACAAAAGAGGATCTAGATGACTCAGCTATGGATGAAGCTGACATAGAAATACAAAAGGAAAAAGAACCCTTGGTTCCCAAAACCATCGATGAAATATGTAAGAACATTTTAGAATCACCATCTATTTCTGATCCTAACATTAGGAAATGGTTAAAATTTGATCCAGAGGATCAAAACAAGATAGAAGAAGCTATTATAGCTAAAATGTGCAAACACCATTATGTTCCACTACAATTCTCAAAATATGACGTTCCCAAGGAACTATCAGGGAGATTGTCTGCAAGATGGACATTTGCTCTACATCAAGAAGGAAGAGATAAGTGAAATGATGAAAAAGTATGAAAAGGATTTCTCACCCAAAATGAGAGCATATAAATTTCTCAAGGGGAAGCTAATTAAGCTAGATCAAGATAGCATTAAAAAGTGGTGCAAGATACTTAACAATCCCATTAAGGAAGCTAGCCCGGAGAAGGAACACATCATCATTAAGGATGAAAAAGATGACTCATCAGTTGAATTGGATAGAGAAGAGAGTGAGGAAACCGGCAACCAGAATATTGAAGTTGCAGATGAGGTATGGCCCAACACTGCTCTTGACAAAAATTAGAGTGAGGAAAGCCAAATTCCACCAAGTCCAATTCATATTGACTTGAGTAATGAAGAAGAGGTTACCAAAGAAGAATTAACAATAAAAGGCAACATAACTGAAGATATCAATGATGAAACATGGTTGGATAACATCATCAATGACACTATAGGAAAAGACCCTACACAAGAGGTGCAAAAATATGAAGATATCAATATTGCATAGGGTAGTACCAATGGACAGGATACACCTACTGGCATTGTAGAGGTCAATACACCGACCAACATGAAAATTTTGATACAAGCTATTGATATTGAATCAAGTCATGAGAAATTGTCTAAGAAAGATGATGATATACCCAAGGACACATGTAATGATGAAAATAAAGATGCATCAGACACTCAAAAAGATATAGATACAGAGATGAAAGATGCAACCGACACTCAGCAAAAGGTGTCTACTAAAAAAGACAAAGGAGAAGATACTAAAACAAATGAAACATTGAGAAAGGATGAAGAGAAAGAAAAGAGTGAAGAAGTTAAGCAAGATGAGAGCATGAGAGAAAAGGAAGATAAATATGTTGATACACCCAAGGCCAATGAAGAGATGTCTTCACAAAACTAGCTGGTAGACTTTGAACAGAAGTAACAAGATACTTCATCTTCTCAACCTTCATCTACCAAATCAATCCAATCTCAAGGTCTACAAATGGTAGTTCACCAATCTGTCTCCCAGCCAAAGAAGAAGAAGAAGAAGGTAATGAAGAAAGACATCTTGGCTATAACACTTGATGAGGTAATTGAAATACCCAAGTGGGATGTATCTACTTTAGATACTGAAGCACTTCAAAAGTCTGGAGTGATATGCCAAAGAAAAGCTATACAGGAGAAAATGAAAAAGGCACACAGGGAAGCCCAAGCACTTGATAAAGAAAGAGATATACTACATAAACTTGTTCCTAATACAAAAGTTGAATATGGAATATCAGTCATGGAGAAAATTGAAGTTCTTACTGACACCATCACCAATCAAAATGTAGATACAGAGAAGGCAATGGAAGAACAGGCAAAGATGAAATATCAACACAAATTGGTTGAAAAGATCAGCCAAGAAGTGGCAGAGAAAAAGGTAAAGCTCTCTGAATTAGCAAGTCAATTAGAACCTATGATTGATGAAGTTGTTACCTTAGTTCATAAATTGTGCACACTGGAAAATTTCACAAAAGAAAATAGTGAAAAGTTGTCCCAACTAGATTCAGATCTGACAGTTAGTGCACAAAGTTTAACCTCTGATGCAAACACAATAAATTTGCATCATGACAAGATCATAGAGGTAAAAATATTGAAACAAGAGATATGGGATGCAGAGATATAGTTTAGAAATGAGGTTACCGAGCTACAGGCTCACATTTTTCTAAACCTCACCACTCTGCAACAACACATAACAGATGCAAGGAATCTGATCTCAACCCCGGAGATGTCTGTAGTAGACAAAATCTATGACATGCATGTGAGATTATCACTTGAGCACATGGCTCTTAAAAATTTGAAGGAGAAATGGGAGAAGATGATGGAGGAAATCAAAGCCTCACACTCTCACATTTTTGACAAGTTGTAAGTACCTTTACCCTCATTATCAAAAAAGGAGGAATGTATAGTAACATATGTACAATATACTACTTTAGAAGAAAGGAGATAAGGATATGTATAATATATGTATAGCAAGGATAGATATGTACAATATATTAGAAAAAGGAAAAAAAAGGAGAAGTCAATTATTTGTACATAAACTTACACTTACCGGCATATGCATAAGGGGAGTCATTTCATGACTAAGGAAGAAGTATACACAGGTGTACATACTAATACATCAAGTATGTTGCACATATCAATTTTTGATACAAATGTCAAAGGGGGAGATTGATGACATTAAGTTTTTCCATTAGTATACTTAAAGTGAAAAACATGATAAAGGTCATCAGTATAGGCATAACCGACAAACAACAAGCATACCCAACGAGATGAAAATGTCTATCATGAAAATGCTAAGTATAGAATTGCCTGACGAACACTGACTAGTGTTCAACCAACGACAAAGCATAAAGGACATTACCGACAATATAGTTTTGTGAACATCGTCGATAGAGCAGAAAAGGTAGGAACCTGACGAATAGTTCAATTAAGGGACACCAACAAAGTAGATAACCGACAGAGAAAAGAATGAAAGAAAACCAACAGACTGATAGAGTAGCCCGACCATCAGAACCGACACTCAATTACAGAACCCGCAAAAAGTGGATCTGACTTTCCACGTCAGATAAAACATTGTAATTCTATTTTTAGAGTTTTTATTTGTTTTAAAACTTTACTTGAGGGTCAAGCAAGCATATTGTAAATGTTTTAAATCATCCTAATGGATCTAAAACATAACTAACTAAAGATCAAGGTCAAGTTGTAAACCTTGGATCTAGAGTTAATTTGAAAAGCGTGAATCAAGAATAGACCAAGAAACTAGTATAAATAGATGCTCAATCATTTGTAATAAAAGACATGAAGTAACTTGGATAAATGATTGTAGCCATGGAGAGCATCTAAGCAGCAGAAGATAATTCATGCAAAGTTCAGAAATAGATTATATCAGTTATCAAGAACACAGACAAGGCTATCGATGAGTAGAGACAAGGTATTATTCAAATCACTCAAGGTGATTACATATATTTACAAGATCTGTTATCAGCAATTAGAGATTGCATATACTATCAGATCAACATTTATATTGTATTTTCATTCTAACAAGTGCATCACAACAAAAATCCTTTTTTAGAAGGTGGACTTAACAGTTCTTTCATAAATCTCTTAACAAAGTGCATACCTAATGGTGTTGCTAAAGCTTCAAATGAATTAGATCCTAATAGGTATCCACTCTAATACTCCTAACATGGTAGATCATCAGAAGTGATCAAATTGTAAGCCTTAATTAGCTCCCTTCTGTTGGAATTGCTAACATGCAAATCCACAGACCCCGAATACACCTGCATGCAAGAACCTGATACAAAGATGAAAAAAGCTGAAGACAGAAAGGAAGAACTCAGAAGTTGCTCAGAAAGAGAGAGCGAAATTATAATCTGAATTAATTAAGGACAATTACAAAGTTTGACCTTATAAAGGTGAACAAACCCTAAAAACTAAAAGCTAGGATGTGCATTATTAATTAATAACTAATTAATGATGCACCTAAGAGAAAGCATAAGCTAAAAGAGTAATAATACTCTAACACCTTCTTATCTGCAGATAGTGAATTTTCGTGGGTAGACATCCCCACCGCAGTTTTTACTTCCTAACAGGAGTTTTCTGTGATATCATATCATGTGTTATGTGTTATTTACTTTCATGTATGTTTCTTGAATGTTTACACATGCAAAGAACTTATATTATGATTTCACATACATAAGGAAAGATAAATAGATAGATAGGAATATACAAATCTGATGACACAAAGGTTAATGGGCCAACCACAAAAAAAGTTTTAGATGTGTTGATTCACCCCTCCCCTCTTAGTACATCATTCCAATAATTCCAACACTCATAAGTCTAGAAGAACTTCAAAGGCGACAAGCAAGAAGCCTCCTTTTACAGAGAGATGATGATGAAATTTCTACTAATGAGTCACTAGAGTTTGGTCCACATATAACAAACAATGACCCTTTTAATGATGATATAGCTCTTATTGATCTAAACATTGAAGGGATTAACTTAATAGAACATGTCTTGTCGGTTAATAGTCTTGATGCTAACGTGATGTTGTCCTTCCCAGAGTCCAAATCCTTTTCTTTGACAAACCTAGACCTAATTGATTGGACTAATACAAATCCTATTCCTATCCTTGACTTTCCCAATGATTACACCTTGGCTTTCTATCTAAACACTTGTGAACCCTACCCTTCTTCCACCAATCCAAGGAGCCTGAACATGTCATAGGAGGATATCAAGTTTCTCAGTCAAAAATTGAAAAAGAAAAAAGAAAAAGGGAACTGATGGTGAAAACCGCATTGTGGCAGTATCAGATCCTAAAGTAGTAAAAAAAAAAGATGTATCTAATGGTGAAAACCTCTCAGAGGTGCCAAAGGATGAGATTCTTGATATCCTCCCTGAGCACTTTCAAGAAATGTCTTCAGTTTTGATAGAACCAACATAGACAGTTAAGTTGGGCACAGTTGAAGATCCTCAAATAGTACAACTAGCACAATCTTTGTCAGAAGAGGAGAAGACACAGTTCACCACGTTCCTGAAAGAGAAGAAGATCAACTTTGCATGGTCTTATACTGACATGCCTAGACTAGATCTTGAATTGATAATGCAGCACTTGTCTATATCTCCTGAGATCAAACCTGTGAAACAAAAACTGAAAAAAATACACCCTCATGTTGCGTTGCTAGTAAAGGTAGAGCTAGAGAAATTGTTGAAAGTTGGATTCATCAGAGTCATTGCTTATGCAGGATGGATCTCCAATGTGGTCCCAGTATCTAAATATGATAAATCTATCAAGATATGTACAAACTTCAGAGACTTAAACAAAGCATGTCCTAAGGATGACTTCCCCCTACCTAATATTGATATGATCATAGACCTCACAGTAGGCTACCAAATGTATTCACTAATGGATGGGTTCTCAGGCTATAATCAGATAAAGATTGCCCTTGAGGATTAAGAGAAGACTATATTTACATGCGCATGGGGCACATTTTGCTGGAACTTCATGCCATTTGGGTTAAAGAATGTAGGTGCTACATATCAAAGAGCAATGACTACTATATTGCATGATATGATGCATAAAAACATGGATGATTACGTGGATGACACCTTAGCTAAATCCAAAGAAAGGAGCACTCATATTGATGACTTAAGAAAGATATTGGATCGTATGGAACAATTTCAACTCAGGCTCAATCCAAAGAAGTGTGCCTTTGGGGTCCAATCAGGAAAGCTCTTAGGATTTATTGTTTTAGCAAAGGGGATTGAGGTAGATCCTGCAAGAGTCAAGGCTATACTAGAGATGACTCCTCCATGCAACATCAGTCAAATGAGGACATTACAAGGGAGACTTCAATCAATCAAGAGATTCATATCACAACTGGCAGACAAAGCACAACCCTTTACCAAATTGCTACACAAAGGTGTCACCTTCAAATGGGATGAACACTATGAAGCCAACTTCAGAGAATTAAAAGAGTACCTGGCTACTCCTATTATTATGGCACCTATTCACGGAAAGCCATTACTCCTCTATATTTCAGCTACAGCTACATCACTAGGAGTATTTCTCGCACAAGAGGATGAAACAAACAAAGCAAGAGCTATCTACTACATCAACAGAACACTAGTCTCCTATGAGCTCAATTACAACATTATTGAGAAAGCATGCTTAGCAGTTGTCTTCGCATCATAGAAATTGAGACACTACATGCTCTCACATATAGTAAGGCTCATTGACAAGATCGATCCTCTAAAGTATCTTTTAAGTAAAACAGCATTAATAGGACGTCTGACAAAATGGGTCCTCATTCTAAGTGAATTTGACATTGAGTATGTGGAAAGGAGGGCTATTAAAGGACAAGTCCTCGCAGATCAACTAGCTGATTCACCACTTCAAGATAATGAACCTTTAAGGATTGAATTCCTTGATGAGACAATTATGCATTTGACTAAGTATCCGTGGAAGATGTACTTTGATGGTTCTTTCACACAACAAGGTTTTGGAGTAGGGGTTCTGTTCATAACTCCTCAAGGCTATAAAATACCCAAGTCTTACAAGTTGATGTTTCCATGCACGAACAACATTTCTAAATATGAGGCATTGGTAAACAGTCTTAAGCTTGCCATGGAATAGAAGATTGTAGAGTTACACGTATATGGTGACTCCCAGCTCATTATTAATCAAGTTAATGGAGATTACCAGAAAAAAGATGATAAGTTGACACCCTACAAACAATTAGTTGATGACCTAAAGAAATACTTCGTCTTCATCACATTCTAGCAAATACCCAGAAAAGAGAACAAAGCTGCGGATGCTATGGCTACATTGGCATCCATGTTACAACTAGAGGAACACCAATTTTTCTATGACTTCTTGGTGGAAGAACTATCTTATCCTACCTTTGATACCCCTGAATACCAAGTAATCTATGCTTTGAAGACCCCAGACCAATCTCGGTATGCTAATATTATTGCTTACATAACTGACCAAACCATTCCCACTAATCTATTAAGAAATGAAAAAAGAGCCTTGATTAGGACAACATCGCGTTATGTCCTCGTAACTAATAAATTATATCAATGAGGTCTTGACGGTATGCTTCTTAGATGTTTAGAACTCAAAGAGTCAGATCGCACGTTAAAAGAAGTCCTCGAAGGTGTATGTGGATCACATTCAAATGGCTTTTCACTAGCAAAGAAACTGCTCAGAGTAGGCTATTACTGGCCTACCATGGAAAAGGATGTGATTCACTTTTCAAAAACATGTCATAAATGCCAGAAACATGGAAATCTCATCCATGCTCCTGCCAGAGAACTTATACCTTTCATTACACATTGGCTATTTTAGCAATGGGCCTTTGACTTGGTTGGACAAATATATCCCAATTCTTCAAATGGACACAAGTTCATCATTACAGCCACTGAGTATTTCACAAAGTGGGTCAAGGTTTTTCCTCTAATCAAAGACACTAGAAAATAGGTGGCTATGTTCATTTTAAACTACATTATTTGTAGATATGGGATACCCTCATCTATTGTAACAGACAATGGGGGCCAATTTAAAAATCAAGACATTGATGACCTTTGTGAATAATTCCACATTACTCAACATTTCTCCTCAATTTATTACCCTCAAGGTAATGGATAGGCTGAGGCATCTAATAAGAATATTCTCAAGATCCTACATAGAAATGTAAGTAAGTATGGCAGAGACTGACATCTACAACTAAATCTGGCACTATGGGCCTATAGAACAAGCATCAGAAGACCAACTGGAGCCACGCCATTTGCCCTAGTCTATGGCATTGAAGCAGTACTACCTATTGAGGTTGAAATCCCATCTTTGCAAATATCTTTACAAGGTCTTATTACTGATGAGCAATATCACATCGATAGGGTGAACTCTTTAGACCTACTTGATGAGCACAGGCAACAAGCGTTCGATCATCTAAAGGTGTACCAAGCATGAATGTCCAAAGGTTACAATAAAAAGGTAAAGTCATGATAGTTTGAAGTGGGAGATCTCATCCTAAAGGAGAATCCTAAGAACCAATCCAACAGAGAATAGAAAGGAAAATTTTGAACCTAATTGGCTAGGACCTTATGTTATCACTGCTACTTTTGGGACTGGAGCCTATCAGCTGGCTACACCCAAGGGAGATGTTCTTTTAGATCCTATCAATACTTTGCATTTGAAGTGGTTCTACACTTGATGTCCGTCTAGTAGAGCCTATACAGTAAATAGTTCTCAGAAAATCTCAAAAATAGTGGAAAAAGTCCTGAAGAAAGGTATCATTGGTGAAAACCTGGCAAACAGGCGGCTTGATACTCTAAAAACATTTAAAAAGGCAAAAATAGCAAAAAAATTGAAAAAGAGAAAAGTGCCTTGGTGACAACCTGGTAAAATAGGCATCCTGGTAGCACAAAGAATAAAAAAATTTTGCCAAGTGGTGAAAACCTGGCAATCAGGCGTCACTTGTGTTCTACACTCCATCTATCAATACATTGCTGATACTAAGCCTTCATGATTACACCTGTGCTAAACGTTGACTTTGTTTCCTTACAAAAATCTTATCCTTTCTTGGGATTTGTCCATATTTCTATCTTAGGATCAAGTCATTCTATGTTGGGGGCATCTTTTGCTAGCATATTAGGTCGCGTCTACTAGGTTTTCATAGGATGTTTTGTCTCGTAACACAATGATACTCGATACTTGCACCAAACTGTCACTTTCACAAAAAAAGGATGGCACAAACATTTCACTAACATGAACGGTGTTCCTAAGACCTACATTGGATTGCAAACATGAAACATGCACAGACAGGGAATGCATATTGCTTGAATTCCAACTTTTGATTGATGAATCTCTATTGTTCTTGAAAAATGAATCAATAGTATTTCTCAATACTATCTAAACATAGTTTGATCTTGGTTTGATTATGACTCTTTTATGTACCCATGATTTTTTCACTGGGGGCATCTAAGTAGTTATGAATTTTATTTTATTGATTCACAATTGATAGTTGTTATGTCTTCCGAGTTACTCCATGACGTCTGCACAAAGACAAAGAGTCGCAAGGATAGGGGGCATAACATTTTCTTGGTTTTCTACGTATGGTGATTATTCCAAATGATCCTATAAATTTCAACTAACCTGGATGTTTATGGTAAGAGTTACCACCATGAGTGGATAGCCACATATATCTCGATCTTTGTTATGTGTAAACTACGTTAAGGTTGGAATAATTTCCTTATCTATTTTATAACTCAGATTCTCGCTAAGGTATACGAAGCATAATGTACCCAAGGATATGAATTTTCAAGGTCATTGTGGGTCCAATATCTTGCCTTATATAGAATCTGATATAATAAAAGGAAGGTGACTATTTTGTTATCCTGGCTTCTATGCCTTGATGCCTAAGTCTATTTCCAACATTTCAATAAAACATAGTATTCATACTTTCATGATATCAATGGGTATTAGTGATGGTTGTTCTATTAGGTGGTATCCATTCTGAAAAGTGCCCAATGATGATAAAATGTCCAATATATGCCAATCAATGACAAGTCCTAAGAGTCCGCATATAGTTGCATTTAGAGATTGCATGAGGCATTTGTGAAAGAAGCAAAAACATAAGGAATTTGAGCTCAAAAATAATTTATATCTTCTTCTAAAACCAAATTAATTACATCCATTTACTATTATTGGTATTTATATCGTTGCACATCCATAGCATACATTTTGCATCCATAAAATGAGACAGAGGAAAAATACAAAAACAAAGCATTTGTGCATTTTATTTCTACATCCTAAGTGCATCCATACATTTTACTTGCATAAGAAAAACTCAAAAACATCCATTTTTATATTCACATAGTATCATTTGAAACATATTTATATCAGTGATAAATCAAAATACATAAAAGATGTCATCATCTAATCTAACTCATCATGAGACCCAGATAGATCTACATCACATGTACAAACAAATCTATCACAACAAATGGAACTCATGACACATGTCAGGATAAAAAACAACTGCATCAGATATCTATATAAAAACATGGTATAGATCAAGTCTCCAAAAAGAGTATCAGCGTATAAGAGTAAAAAAAAGACAGGAAGAATCATGTATATATATATATATATATATGTCATGTGTCATGAAGGATCCAAATATACAATGTGATCTCAGAAGTATATATGAAAAAATACAGCATCAACTCTGGCTCCCCCCTCTCCCTGATCTAGAGGAGGAGGAGAAGGAGGAGGTGGTACAAATGGTTGTGGAGGTGGCATAGCTCCCTCTAACTGCTGGGCCAACCGTGAAAATGACACAACTCTCCGTCCCTCTGACACCACTGCATGATAAAGAGCATAATAGTATGTGGCCCTCTGTCACTGGTGCGTGGTTGTACGTGCATGTATGTCTCTCTCTCATTGAAGTCTCTCTAGCTGGCTATCCCTATCAGAAAGCAATGCATCTGATACACTAATATTGGCCTCTGTTGTAGTAAGCCTGGCCTCTAATGTCATGGTCTATGCCCTGAGATGCTCTCTCTCCTGATCACACTAAGATACTAGGTCCCCATCTCTGTTGGAACCCCTGCCAGAATCCTGTCCTGAAGCTCTATCCTGTGATCTATCAGGCTGCCTCTGCTGCTGCTACCTCTATTATCTCTACTGATCTCCTGTTAGTAAAGGACCTAGATCTATCCAAGGAGGAACAAATCTGAAGTGGGTGCGCCGACTCTCTCCACTACCACTGGACACATCTGTAGTTCCACCCACATCTCTACCGCCCCTGTCATCTCCACCATTGTCCCCCTCATCTGGAGGAGGATGCCTATCATCACATCTCCCAACTCTACCTCCATCTCTACCTCCATCCCTCCCTCCATGTCTCCCAGCACCCCTATCCCTTTGGGCTTCTTCTCTCCCTCTAGCGGGATGATCATCAGGATCATAATCTATCGGATCCTCTATATGAGGAATAGCCTCCTCCGAAACTGTGAATCGAGGAAATGGATGTTGAATCATCTCTGCTGTGTACCCATCCGAACACCCTGAATCTACAACATCATGACACATATCCCAATCAACTCTGACCATGTCTCTGATCTCCTAATGGATAGTCTCATACCTAAACTGGGCACCCCACAATGGTGCCTCATCATGGATCTGAGCATATACAGTCATGTCATGTGTCTTGCCTTGCTGTCGGTCGAACTATCTCAAGACTCAGGTATGAACAAACCGCTCTATAATCTATCTGGTCTTCCTGATTAGGAACCTACTCTAAAACAAAAATGGAACATGTTTGGCATCTAAGGTCCACTCCTCAAAGTCTAAGTATGGCCACCATACAACCTCTGTCATATCATAAAAAAGTCTCCTCTAGTACTCTACCTTGCCCAGATGGGGTTGCTGAATCAGACTGACATACATAAAAACATCAGGGAACTCAAGTGCCCACTGCCTGTCTACTATGGGTCGTGTCACTGGGATGTGCTCCCAAGCCCAGATTTGGAGAATCAAAATACCTATAGTCATACTCTGAGTATAATGATACATGATCTCATGAAGCTCTTGTTACATGTGAGTCAGAATGCAGCTGTCCCATGCAAATCTCCATCTTGAGGCGACCATCTTCTCTAACATGTCTACCCATCCGATAAGGAATCTGTGCTATCCTTTGTCTAGCATCAGGATGCCACCAATCAAACCTTCTTAATATATAGATAATCAATCATAATGATCGCACATGTAATCCCATGAAAGGTATCTCTGATCGATGGTATCATCCTGGAAATACCAACGGGCTGCACCAATCACCACGACAGAAGTCACCTCAAAGTGCAACTCGTGGACAATAATGGGAACACACAGTATGTTCCATACATCCTCAGGAGTGACTGTAATTTCCTTGGTTGGGAGATAGAAGGTGTTGTGCTCTAAGTGCCATCTCTCAGCAAGAGCAGTCAACAGCCCCCAATTTACCCCTATATTGGGTAAACCAATCAAATATTGTAATCCACACTGGACCACTATCTCCTACTCATCAGCTGACATAAATCCAGCCAAAGCAAGCACATGTCCTGGATATGTGCCTCAGAATGTGACTACCTCAAAATCAACCTATTTTTGGCAAAATAACAGATAAATAAATATTCCATATATGACAGAAATGCAGAAACGCGATCAGCTAAGTGATTCACAGTCTGTGAAGAAAAGACAACTCACAATTTGCACAAATTCTAAGTCTAAACTCCATATGCAATCCTGGATATACAGGGTGTGATCTTCTTACTGGATGTGATCTTGTAAAAATAGGATGCGATTGAGAATACAGGGTGCGATCCCAAAAATCCCAGATGCGGCCCAAGACATGGGGTATGATCCTGAGAATACAAGATACGACAAAAACTAGATTTCTTCTCAAAACGTAAGCTAAAAATAGAGTAACTAGATGCGATCCAAGAAATCTTGGATGCAACGTAGAAATCCAGAAAATTAGGATACAATCTGGGAAATACCAGATGCAACATGGTTTTAGCAGGGTACGATCTGGAATCCTGGATGCGACCCAGATTTCAAAGGGTTGTAAAAGTTTTACAAATCCATAAAAATCAAAATTGTAGAATTCATGAGGTAGTTTTGTAGGTACTTACCAGAGGTGCATAGTCCATCGAGTGCTGATGACGATGACTGAGCTCGAAACGATGCTTCCTAACTGGGACCACCATCTTCTCTGCAGAGATCTCAGAATTACTATGGATAAAAGTGAAAATGAATAGTAAAAAGGTAATTTTTGAAACATATATTGGCCTTTTGAGCTATTTAGGGGTTTCGAAACTCCTCCCAGTAAAATTAAACTCATTTTGTTCCCCTTCTGATCAATCGGGAACGAAATCAAAGTGATAAGTTTTGACAAGAAATTTAACAAATCCACACGGTGAGATTTATCATTACGTCGGTAGTGCAAAGGTCATCTCCGCTGTCAAATCCCTAGTCTATGACACGCAAAATGAGCAAAGCAAAGGAGATACCTACAAGGAAAGTCTGGACATTCAAACCAGATTTAAGCAAGATGGTATTGAAGAAAATTCACAAGCTCACTTTTCCAAACATTAAATCCCTTTTCCATGGCACAAACTTTTTTGTGACAACTCCTGAACATGCAGAATTGCTCCATTTGTTCCAAAAATCCATCAAATTACACATTTCATCATGAATATTAGTCCGACACCATTTTATCAATCTCACCACTCATATTTTCACATAATTAACTTGGTTCTTGTGTGTTTATTCTTAACACACTCTCATTTCTTCACTTCTTCTAATCTATTCTTTCTTGACCTAAATGTTCCATGCAAGTGATACATCATTTCAACAGAGGGATTTCATTCATTTCCTTTGATTTCTTTCTCGAGGGGGCATGATCACACTATATTCAATCAAATTCTTTCTCGAAACAACATTAAAAATGACTTCGTTATCAAACAACTAGGGACATGACAGTTTCCTTGACTAAGTCTTAACTCTTGGATAGAAAGCTTTGGTTCCCATAAGCTGGATATCTTGTGTTTCCTCATTTTAAAAGATTCTTATAAGCTCCTGGAAACTTCATACTAAATTTTGGATGACAACCAAGTTTGGAATCAGTATTATCAATCTTTGGACGACAACCAAGTTCAGAATTGGTATCTTTAAAATCTTTTATTGACTTTTGGATGACAACCAAGTTCAAAGTCAATTCTATCAGTTTAGTTCAATCAAGTGCGAGACTAATCTCATCAGGCATTTCGTTCGATCATGAGCGAAATTCTCAAAATTTCTAAAGTCAAAAATCAAAAAACTTTCTTTGAATCAATGTGTTTATCACACATCAATTCAAAGAGGGGCAAATATAACCACCTAGATTTGGTTTGCTCTAACCATAAACCCTATTTTCCCTAAGTGTGATCATATCCCTAATTATGTTCAGACAACTCTTCAATCGGCTGGCATAATTCATTCAAATCAAATTTAATCTCCTAAGGGCCCGTTTGGACCACGGAATACCAAATGCCAGATATAGTCAATTCTTGAAGATCAAATTCTCAAAATGAAATTCTGGAAGATCAAATTCTCAAAATGATTTCCAAAATATGGGATGACCTGTTTGGTTCACCCGGAAGATGACTAAGAAGATTTTGGAACGGAAAAATTTGTCATGTTAAAAATTCTTCGATTTGGTTCCAAAAGATAAAAGACAAAACATAAGTACATACATGTTGGCTGCATAAGCTGCAACACAAATCAATGCACCAGCAAGGTTGAGCGACATTAATCCAGGAAATTAATTACCATACAAAATCTTTTAAAATAAACAGCATGTTGGATATGTGAAAGCTACAATGGAGTAATTTGAGGGGCCTGTTTGAAGTAAGTTACCGAAGAACTCGCTGACAATGGCTACTGACCCCTTGAGCGTGATGACATCCCTGGCGATGCGTGCATAACTCATTGCGTGGCTCAATATATTGCTTATGTACGATGTTTCTCATTTAAGATACGTATAAAATCTGACGAAGCAAAGGAGACCAGGCAAGGGCTTTAAATAAACACCTTGCTTAAAATTAACTATGTTGGAGACAGAACAACACTCACTGTTGCAGCTCTCAGGGTCGCCATTGATCTACTTTGCACGCAGACGTAAAAAAAACTACTTTGCACGCAGATGCGGACCCAATAGTTTTAAAAATTGGAATACCAAAGTGGAATAAGAGGGTCAAATTCCAATTCCACCTTTTTGAGTGGAAGACCGAATGCTCATTTTTTGGGCAAAATTGGAATTCTGAAATTCCAATTCCATCTTATGATGTTGCACACAAACATGGCAGACCATATTCAGAAATT
>MU223935.1:1872227-1897575 GCA_018584345.1 Thuja plicata | reverse complement strand
AAATTCCAATTCCATCTTATGATGTTGCACACAAACATGGCAGACCATATTCAGAAATTGATATACTGGAATTACGGCCGATATGTCGTGGTCCAAACGGGCCCTAAGTGATTTAATCACTCAATTTTATTAATCACCTAAGCAAATCAAATCAAATCAATTTTATTCAAATTATTTCAAATCAAACATGGCTAAGATAATTAATTTAAAATGAATTAAATAAATCCCTATTATGTCAAATCACTTGCAAAAAGTCTATCTTCTAGCCTAAATTAATCTAATTAATTGGCTATAGTCCTAATTAATTATCTAAATCAATAAAAAGCTTAAATAATTAACATTCCTATTTTTGAATGAATATATTTAATATAATTTACTACATTAATATTCCCTTAAACTTCTAAACTAACCTATCTCAACCACCTTGACCATGGGTTCAAACCCATCCCAACCTATTCACCCCATGCTAAATCTAATCTTAATCCTAATCCCATTCTAACCCACCTCCTAATGATGTCACATTCCATTAAGGTGTGATTAGGAACTCAACCCATTTGAGAAATTCAACTTTCTCAAGCTTGACTCTCTCTAAGTCCACCTTCTCAAGCTTGCCTCTTACACCCTTCCCATGCTTCTTAAAGGCTCTCATTAATGCATCATTAATGGAGATTCCTTAAGCCCATGCCTCTTCAATGCCTTTGGCATTTATTTCTCTTACACCTCATTAATGAGTTTTTTAACTTCATTAATGAACCTTTTCCCCCCTCTCTCTCCTCATTTCTTCTATAAATAGAAGGAGTTTTTGAGCACAAATAAGCCCTTAATTTTTTAATGTAATATTTTTATGCCCATATTTTGAAGGAGTTTCAAGCATTGTTATCCTATCCATTTCTACATAGCTTCATATTGCTTCATAGTTTCAATTTCATTCATAGTTATAATGTTCATTTTTAGAGTTAATATGCATTGCTTAAATGATTAAATAGTTTGTTTTAACTCAAATATTTCATGCTAATTCATATATGTCATTGATAGTAGCATAATCTAAGGGCTGTTATGTTGCTTATCATACTCTTCCTAGTTAGAAAGCAATAGGTCAATTTTAGTGTTTTATATGCTCATCTAACCATGTTTTCCACTAATATAATGATCTATTGAAGTGTTGTGTCGCAAGTAACAGGTGCACTATTTTACACACACACAGTAAGCAATGAGCTCAAATTATCAAATGAAACCATCATCAATCTAAGCTCCAAAAGTGAAGAAGATGAAAATACCAAGAAGCTCTTGAATAAAAAAACTAAGAGAAAATCCAATGAATGCAATCAAATGGAACAAGAAATCAAGACTCTCAAATCAAATCATGTAGAGAACAAGAACAAAGAAAAGGTCAAATTGAGTTTGGAGAAGCTAGGTGAGATAATAAATAGTCAAAGACCTTCGACAGATAAGAAAGGACTTGGATGTCATATCAATGAATGATCTCATAGCTCAATCAAAGAGAAGGATGATCTGGTTCTAGTAAGTGAAGATAACACCATTCTTGATCAAACAAACAAAGTTAAGACTGATAAAATCCTGGGAAAGCATGAAACCAAATTCCTTTAATAATTTATGTTTCAATTGAAATAAACCAGGACATAAAGTAGAAAATAGTGCAAATAGATTGAATCTGAATAATAGTTCCTTTACTAGTAGATGTTTTAATTGTAATATTTATGGTCATAAATCAAGTCAGTGTAGGAAACCTAATACTTATAGAAATAAGTTTATTGGTTATTGAACTATAATGTTATGCATATTGACATAAAGCTAACCAGTGTTGGTCAAGACAGAAGAAGTAGGAAAACTGATACTTTAGTTGCAATAAGATTGGTCATATAGCAATGTCTTGTAGATCAGTTGACAACAAGCAAACTGAACCAACAAAGAAAATAAAAGAAAAAACAAGAAATCAAAGAAGAGATAAGAAATATATGGATAAAGATACAAATTAATCACCTAGGAGAAACAACCCCACATGGAGCCCACTAAATGAAAAATCCCTAGGACAAGACCTACCTAAGTCGACCTTGTCCAGGCATACTTTTTTAAATCTATCATGGGACCTAGGGTTGTGTGCTAAGAGGGAGATTTGAAATCCTTAGTTTGTTGGGAAATCAGGGAAACTCCTGAGATGTAAAAGGACCTAGGTGGAAGATGGATCATGTTAATGGATGTAAAATGGGAAATTATGCATAGAAGTTAGATTCATTCTCAAGTTTTGAACAAATAATGTTGATTTTAAGGATGCATAATGGCTACAAGGGAATGAAATCAATGTGGGAACCTAGAGATGCTAAAATGGGGCTAAAAATGAGCACCTAATAAGGGTAATTACTTTTTATGATGGTACATTTAGCCCCCACTTTAGCAGGAGTATGAGTCTGCCTCATGCTCATGATAAAGTAGAAGAAAGAGAGAGAAAGGGATGAAGATCATGGGAAACTAAAAAGAGACAAGACATCACTTAGGTCAGGGAAACAAGCCCCCAAACTAAGGATCTTAACTCCTACATCCATATACAAGGATATAGAATGTAACGCCCCTGTCAGGGAACATAGAAGGACAAGGTCTAAATTTCTAAGAAAATAAACTAATTTTTTTTATAGAGCCAATATTGTTACTTTCTTATTAAACCAAAAATAAGAGCATGTCCTTAAAGGTTCCTTTAACGTTCATTACTATTGGTAAACAGATTGTTCTTCTTCACTTCAACTCTAAAATACCCAAATATTAAGAAATAATTGAATACAACAGTTGGGAAATGTAAATGAATAATTAATTTCCCTATTAATTTGAAGGTACAGCTCCCTTAAATGAATGATCTTCAATGATTATTGATCTTTCCTAATCTAACAGGGGTATGTTCTTAACTTGAGAACAGAAGAGGTAAACCAAGCTAGGCCTAGACAAGAACTAGCTCAGGCAAATTAAATGCAACTAAATCTAGCCAATCTCGAGATCTCAGTAATCATACGAGCTATGAAAACTGGTAATACAATGACACATAATGATCATGCAGGATGCACAAATGAGAGATTACTGATTAAAACAATAAAAAATCAATCTATCTAATAGGAACGTTTCTAAAACTTTGAATAACACTAAAACTTCCCCTCAATTAACTGTATCAAATCATAATACAAAACCTCGGTTCAATCATAAACTATAAATCTAGTTTCAATGAAACATTCAAATTAATAGAAAGATAAATGCAATGCAGTGGAATAGTTAAAACAATGGTATTTAGACATACACAAATTTGACTTAGCAAAATGACATTCTTCACACCAAAATTTAGCCGACCCTTCTATTGATTTTCAAAAGAGTACATATAGATCCCAGAGTTGGACCGTTACAAAAAAAAGGGGGAACCAAAACGGTTCAAATTCCCTAACCAAGAATGATAAACAACTATTTACCCGTACAAGCTCTGTCAAAAATAATATAAGGGGGAATATTTGTGTTTTTTTTTCTTCCCCTTATCTATTTTTTCCCTATAGGCGGTGACAGTTGTGATGATCAGAATTAGTTCTTCATGTCTATTGACATGGACATTGGTATATCTAATGAGCCACCTAGAGTGATCTTTGGTCAGGATCTTAACCACATCTACCTAGTCTTTCAACTCTTCCATAGCTTTATAGATGCATCCACTCAATTGCTGGAGTTTCGACACCTTATCCAAGTGAGAAGAGGACTGTTCTACCAACTTATCCACATAGTTGGAGAAGGATTTCTGCATGGTGGTCACTCCAATCATCTCTTTTCCTTAACTGCTTGTCTGTGACTCCGCATGGAGACCCTGAAGAAGTTTAAAATATTTTCTTTGTTCTTCTTTGATTTTAACATTTGTTTGTTGCAATCCTCCTTTGGCTTGAATGATCATCTTAGTCTTAAACTCCAGGCTTTGAAGCCACTCAATCAAAGGCTCATCTCCTTTTTGCAGGATCTTAGCCTTTAGTGCCTCCTTAGTCTTCATTTTAACTACTACATGCAGCGAGACTATGCATTCTTGACACTTTACCTCTCTGATGTGAGAGTGAAAATTCTTTTCAATGTAGCTTCTTTCTTTCTCCAACTTTAGTAGAGTGCTACCCAGCTGCTCAATAACCACCGACCCTTCAAATTTGAGCCTCTCGATCCATTGTTTACCAATCTGCCAAAAATGTCTATCTTCCTACACCTTAGCTATGATAGCTTGGTTCTCTGCAACATTGGGTTCAAAGGTGGTTTGGTCGCTCGAAATGCTGGCAACTGGCATAACTAACTGTCTGATAAAGTTAGTTAGTTCAGTGACCTCTGCTTTAAGTTGAACCTTAGCAGTCATGAGTTCCTTGAGCTCTTCTTCAATTACAATGTTTGTGGATTTCCACCAATCCACTTTAGTATCATTGCGAGCCATCCCCATATCAAATGATTGTAGCTTGAAATTGGCAGTGGTCAAATCTTTAATCCTACCTTCTTTCGTAGGCTTCGCTACGTCCATGATGAAATGCCCTATTTATGGGTCTCAACCCAATGTAGATACAATATTTTCTTTTTTTACCTTGCTCATGGTAGCACTGGACTACAGGGATCATGAGATAGTATCCTTTCTAGGAGCCCCTTCTTCTATCCACTTCCTCTTGCACTCTAAAGTGTTTTCTATCCAAGATTCTACGTTGGTGACTTTGGTAGCATAGACCAATTCCTCTATGAACAACTTCCTAATGACTAGAGGAGTAGCTTTATGCCTAGAGGCAAATGGATTTACTGAGCTATGGGAGGAGGAAACTAATTTAATAAATTGAGCAACCTTATGTTGCTTTCCAGACTCTTCATCTGATTTTGTGGCTACGGTGCTAGAGCTATCCTCACCTACCTCCACTATGACAGGAGACCCCAACCTTGGATTATCTTGGGTCAAGGTTTCACCTTGTGTGCCTACAGTGCTAAATTTGGCTAGTTTCTCTACTTCTATATTCTTAACAATTTTAGTCGTAGACTTGACTGGTTCTATAGAGAATTCTTCCTCTGTAGAACCAATGATAGGGGCTGAACCATCTCCACAAGTTTTTTCCAATAGAATCATCTTCTCAGGGGGATCATTGCCTCCACCTACTGGTTGAACTAAATCTTTGTCTATGGTCAAAATAGTTGTTGAAGATGATGTAGGAGTACTCCTTGACTCTTTTGTTGGAGTTTGTCGAGACAGGGGCCTCCTTTCTGACCTCTTCCTCCTGCTTGTCGTCCATTCAACCTATTGTTCTATCCTTCTATAAATCCCACCCATCAAGATCTCTAAGTCATCAATAGCTTGACCTAGCATGGGTTGAGAGCTTATGGTAAGGGGCTTGATCTTCTCTATGTATGTATCATCATACATATGTTGGTCATCATCTTCTATGCCTTCAACTAAAATATTAACTTTGAACCTTTTGATTTGTTCAATAGTTAATCTGGCATAAAATCGATCTCTACTTTCTAGATCATCTTTACAGTTAGCCCAATAGTCCTCTATATCATCGATGTGATGAATAGCATGACCCATCTACAAGTAATCTCAGGTGTAGTTCACGGGATCATACTGCGGCCTCAGAACATCATATGTTTCCAAATGAAACTTCTTTGAGAACACTTTTAAAACATTCTTTGCATCGGACCGAGACGCACAACTGTAGGCTCCAATAGTCATTGGGAAATCATAGCCTTTCTTCTGGGTACTCACACAAATCAGGTTCACCTGGACCACTTGCCTCATCACCTCAACCAGCACGATCATGTCGTCTGGATATTTGGGCAGCTTCAGACAGAAATCGTCAAATCCTGCAAGATGAATGTATGAGAAATTTGCAAACTAGATAAAATGAGCTCTGAATTGGCTGATGAATGCCATGGCTTCTGGAGAAAATCTCCTTTCTGAGCAACCTTGTAACTCCCTGCACAATCTCATTGTAAATGCATCATTAACTTTGAGATATTTAGTGTAACTATTATGCAATTGCAGACAAGGAAAGAACTCATAGCTCTTAACATCTTCCGAGAATTATTCTAATCTAGGAAGTCCTGGCCAAAGTTGAATATTAGCCAAAATATATAATAGAACCAAGGACATATAGAACTCATTTTGGTGTTTAGATCTATTTAGGGCATTGGAGAGATTTTCGCTTACCATGAGGGCCCAATCAATAAAATGGTGTTGAGAGAAAATCACCTGAACTAGGAAGAAATGATGCTCAACAAAATTTAGCACATCTCTCTCACCTCTAATCCTGTGAAGCAATACTAGGATATCCATAATCTCCAGCTTCAAGTTTGTGTCGTATAGATTTTTGGGCAATTTTCCCTTGGCACTCTTCGACTCCTGAAACCATGTCTTCATTATCTCCTTCTTCCACACGACCTTCTTCACTCCATATTCAGTAACTGCCTGACTATATGTCATCTCTGAGTATTCAACTAGTTTTGGAATATGAAGGGAGTTCTGGATGAAGTCACGGTCAATATATAGTAGCACCGTATCATCGGGTAAGAGAGTTTGCTTAGTATCTGGGTTATAGTGTGTTATACATTCTCTAACAAGCTCTAGGGCTTGAATTGCAACAGGGAAGCTGGTGTCTTCAACCAACCTTCTCTCCTTTAGCATCTCAGTGAATGGGATGTATCCTCTCTGCATTCAACCTATTGTGAAAGCTCTGCATATTGAAAAATCTCAAAGAGGTATTCGTGATTTTATGTCAGTTAGAGGTAATGTCGTTCATCCCGTCAAACCCCATAAATCTTGCTGCCATGCTTTGATAGATTTGGGTCAGAACTTAGGGTTCTATCTCAGGAAAACTGAAAGTAAAGAATAATTATTGCCAGAGTTTTCAATTTAGACAATACATCAAACAAATAGTAATCCCATTTGAAACATTCCACTAGTTTTATAACTTCCAACTTCTTACCGTTAGCGGCTGACTTCCTGCGCCACATGAATGAAAAGACTTAAGCATTTCTGAAAAAGCCTGTTAAGAGGTAAAATGGATTTATTTGAATTAATTAATTTACCTTTACGGGCAATTAAGAAACATCTTTTCACTTTTGATAACTGCAATGGTAAATTTTTTGGAGGCCGCAGATAATTACTTTTCCGCTTCTCCTTTGGGCAAAGAAACACTGTTGGAGCACTCCTTATCTGGAAATCTTCCACAGACAAATTCTGACCTGTTACAATACTAAAATGGAGTGTTACGATTTCATCTACTTCCTTTATGCCTTGAAACCCTTCATAAGTTGGTTTTTCTTCATGGATCTTGCATATAATGATCTAGCATAAAATGCATCTCATGGGTCGAAACCCGCCTATTTGAAGTAGTGGAGAAGTCATTTTCCACTTTTCTGCCATTGAGATTTCCTTCTTAGATTCTTCATCATTTGATCATTCCTATGACCTGATGGGATTTGCATTGAATCCAGTTGTCTTTCTAAACTTCAATTATCTATTTCCAACTTCAACTGACCACTGAGACTTTTAGAATTACCACCACGGAAAACACACTCTGCAGGTGATTTTCCACCAAGGAGAAGCCCGAAACCAATCTTCCGCCAATGAGACAAAATGAAGTTGCAGAATTAAAGATTTCAGAATCACATAAGATCAATGTTAAGAACTACTGAAAGGTGACCTTTATCGGATTTGGGAGCTTAACCTACCCAATATGACATAATTCTGGATAACAACCCCCTGACTTACAAAGGAGAAGGCAATTTGGGAAAATCTGATAAAGGCTTCTCTAGCCTAAGAGAAAAACTAGACTTAGACTCATGACTTTCATGATGTTTTAAAACCACTATCACACACCAAACACCCATTTTACTCTAAATATATGTAGACCAAAAACGGGGCAACAATTACTAATATTAATACTACTGATCCAATTACTCATCTTATGAATTTATTTTATATCTAATTTACTTTAACATTTAGCTTTTAGACAAGATAGAGTAAGAGATAACATTATTACTCCTTTCATAAGCTCTAATACATTTATCAACAACACTTCATCTTTTAGTTTCTTTCACAATTACCTATGTCCTAAACATAATTCATTTGCGCTTATTAAAACATAAATATACTTTGCATTAGGAAATCTTTAACTTTAAATTATATTACAGAACATAAGATATATAGGGTAGAAATTTCACAACTAGAATCCTTTATTACAATATTCCAAATTCCAAATGAACATCCCCTTTTGATATTCCTAACACTACCCTTCCCAATTACATAGCCTCTTCTTTTCAATTTTCATTACAATTAAATCATATTTCCCACAAGTATTACAATGGATAATTACATTTGAATTACAATACATAAAATTACATGATATAGAAGTAGAAATATTCATCAACATCTGAATATGAATCCAAGTAAAGTCATCCACGGACCACAAATAATACCTTGAAAAAAAATTGCCACCCAACCATGTGGACTTTGAAGTTCCACCCCTCGTACTAGGAGATAAAACAAAGGTAATTGCAAGATCTAAGGAAATCTAAGACTAATGACACAAGTTTCCCAAAACACCAAAATGACCAAAGGTAAAAACATAACAAAATACCACCACAATACATCACAAAAGTAAGGTTCCCAGTATACCATCTAGGTGAGTGTCATCACATAGCCTATGTATTGGGATCCACCCTAGAAATGACGTAACCTTGGTCCCCTTTCTAATTAATGATCCCCCCTAGCAGTTACTCATGGTCCTATTACTCCAATCAGGTCTATGTGAACTATATCATTACTTATCTTTTATTATGTTTTAAAAAACCCCAAGTTTATTTTATGGTTTTCACTAGATTAAGAACTCACCCATAGGATCCCCTAGTAACCTCTTTAGGTCCTGGCACCTATGGTGATCCACTCACCTATGGTACCTAGTCTCCCTACCCAAACATATCATTAAAGGGGTTGAACTACTGAAGACATCCATTACATAAGGTTAGGAACTCTCCCCTGTGATCCCACATCCTCAGGATGAGTCCTACCTTTAAACATTGATCAAATAATCACAACTAAGTATGGCTTCATAAAGCACATGATTCCATATATGGGTTGACCTCATGCAGATACAAAGAAAGATTAGGGAGTGAAATAGATGCAGACATGGATCATATCACTAGTACAGAAGATGCAGATAAAAAACCCATAAAATAAAATGCCAAAAATTGAAAATAATGAACATAAATCCCATATGCGTATGCAGGGGTTACCATATGAGAATATAGGGGTTCCCATATGAGAAAATACACCCTGTCATCCTTACTCATATGAGTTCCTTCCCAAAAGACCAAAATTTCATTCCTAGATTGATAGTACAATAATAATTGGGCATGATGGGGGTCCTAGGAAGGTTTTCTGAGATAGACCCTTTTGAGGTCTCCCAATCTTGCATCCAGGTCACCTATCATAATCAATACAATTACTCAATCCATCTGGAACATAATCTAGAAAAATAAAAGATAAAGGAAACCACCAATATGTACAAGGCTAAACAACAAAGAGCAGTGTTGAAAAACACCCTAGACTTTCTAGAACTGGAAACTAACATAGAGTTCTAATCATACTCAAAACCATATGGCACACACCATGAACAAAAAAAAACATTATGCCAACATACATACATAGAGACAATGAACATTCAAATAATTACAATATCATTCATTTCTAGAATATCCTTTCTTCTCCAAACATGATAGAACCACATAATCTTTTTCTTAAACAACTACTATATACATCTATTAAAAAAGCATCAAATAAACTTCCCAAACACACACACACACACACACACAAGCACATTGCAATTCTTCCTAGTTCCAGACCCTATCTAGAGTCCTATAAAGAAACCCTTTGATTTTGAGCAATCCTCAGCTCTTCCACCTTCTGTGCAGTCCAGAATCTTCCTTTCAAGATTAAGGATAGTATTTACTTTCTCTGGAATTATCACCCACTTCTTCTGAGATCAAAACTATTTCCTCGTAGAAAATCCCTCAATCAAGGCTATATTTCTAATTTCTAAGGTTCTTCTCCAAATTCTCTCCCTTAATACTTTCTCCAAAAATCTTGCCAAAATGATAGCCAACCATATGGTTGGAGGGGTTTCTCTACAGGAAGCAACTGCTCATACTATTATAGTTGGTTCAACAAAATTAAACAACACTTATACCAACCCATGAACCTTAATATAAAAGTTTAATTTTTAATTAACTTAATTCACTTACTAAGACAATAAATATGTAAAAGATAAATAGAATTGCCAAATAACACATATAACTCAATGGTAAACCAGCTAGCCTAACTCCTAGGAGATCTCAGGTTCAAAACTCCTAGACAAGCTAGTTTTGTTAATTAGGTAATTTACATTTATTTCCTTTTATTTATTTTGTTTTATTATACAATTATATTATTCAAATCACAAACATATTTATGCATATTAATACATTCATACACTCATACACAAATATAAATATATATACATGTAGGTACATACGTGTGCACCCATATATATATACACATATATAATAAATTACACTATGAAATCAAATACATCTATGTATATATACATGTGTGTGTGTGCGTGCGCACGTGTGTGTGTGTGTGTGTGTGTGTGTGTGTGTGTGTGTGTGTGTGTGTGTGTGTGTGCGTGTGTGCGTGCGCGCGCGCGCGTGTGTCTTATGAAAACAAAGTCTGAGTATCAAAGTACAAAACATATTGATAAGAACAATGAGAAAATAGTCTCCTAACAAAACATAAATCTCAAAACTAACAAAATAATGATATTTCCCAACCCAAGCATAGGCTGAATTCCCTAAACAGGAACCTAATTCAACAAGGGCTTCTTGAGAGAACCTTGGTAAAAACTCCACAAAAACAATAATGTTTGAGGATTTGAAGGCACACTCAGACCTGTGTAGCCGAGGTGGCATCAATGTCGGGTACCTGCATCCTACATCATAAAGAAAATAACAACATATAAACCAAAACACACACACACACACACACAAACAATTGCAGACAAGAAGGGGGAGTACAACATCGTGTAGATCTCTTGTAGAAGTGACTACAACTGCCTCTCCTCATCCTGCAAGCATATAAAAAAATATCGATATTAAAGCATAATTGGGTTAGCATGGTTAGTTCCAAAATAATTATAACCTCATAATGTAATAAAAGAAATGAATCATCCTCATGAATAATATAATCATGTATGTAAGCAAAATGTCATGCAAATACTTTAAATAATTTACTATAATTTTTTTTTATCATCCAAGCATATAATCATAATTTCTCATCATCTAATCAAAATAAACAAATCATGGAATCCATAATAACCAATGTAATAATCATGTCAGTCCAAAATATCAGGGTACTAGGGTTGGAATTACATCCCCCCTCTAGAATTAGTCTTACTCCTAAAATCCTACAAATAAATATGCCTAAGCATCTCTAAGTTTGCTAGCATCCTCCCATGTAGCTGAGGTCTCATCATTGGGGTCCCATAGGACCCTTTCCTTATCTATGATGCAACCCTTGAGAGTCAAATTCCACTGCTAGAGAATATGTATTGGCTCCAAAGCCAGTTTCCCATTTGCAACCTATAAAGAGTTCCAATCCAATACATGAGTCAAATCTGGAATATACTTTCTAAGAAAAGATACATGAAATAGATCATGAATACATGTGAGGCTAGGCGACAGGGAGAGTTGGTAAGAAATTGGTCCTATCCTCTCTAGGATCTCAAATGGACCCACATAAAAATTCCATCCACTTGTGATGCATGACATTAAGATTTGGTTGAGTGAATATGTACCGAAGACTTTGGTGGTCTGTGTGTAACTCAAACCAATTCCCTAACAAGAAGTGCCTCAATCAATTTAGGGCATGAACTATGACTGCCAATTCTAAATCATGTGTAGGTTAGTTAAGCTCATGGTCCTTAATTTTCCTAGACTCATATGCAATAAATCTTCCTTCTTGCATTAGTACCTCCCCTACGCCTTCCAAGGAGGCATCCATACAAAATAAAAAAAAATTTGTGGGGTCATGTACTGCCAAAATCGGGGCTCTAGTTAAAATTTCTTTTAAAATTTGAAAATTTTCTGCACATTTCTCAGTCCAAACAAACTTATTTCCCTTTCTTTTCAAGGAAGTGATGGGATGAGATAATCTAGAGAAACCCATGATGAAACGTCAGTAATAGCCTGCTAGACCCATGAAACTACGAACTTGTGAGACATTGGTGGGTCTTGGCCATTCAACTATGGATTGTATCTTAGTGGGGTTAACTTCTATTCCTTACCCTGAGATAACATGGCCAAGATACTTAACTTTTGTTTGCGAAAATTCATTCTTCTCTAAGTTGGCATACAACTGCTTTTCTCGGAGGCATTGTATCACCTACCACAAATGTTGTTCATGCTCTTCCACTATTTTTAGGTATACCAATATATCATCTAGAAATATTATTACAAACCCATCCAAGAAAGTATTGAATACCCCATTCATAAGGCTCATGAATACTGAAGGTGCATTAGTAAGACCGAAAGATACTATGGTAAATTCATAATGACCATACCGAATACGAAAGGTTGTACAATGAATTTCAACTTCGTGGATTCTTAACTGGTGATAGATTAACTTAAGATCAATTTTAGAAAATACTTTTTCCCCTTTCATTTGATAAAAAAAAGTCATCGATACAAGGTAGTGGGTACCGATTCTTAATGGTTACCTTATTGATTTGTCGATAGTCGATACATAACTTGAGAGAGCCATCTTTTTTCTACATACAAATCACTGGAGCACCCCAAGGTGACACACTAGGTCTGATAAATACTTTTTCAAAAAGTTCTTCTAATTGTAATTTTAACTCACTTAGTTCTTGAGTTTTCATGCGATAAGGGGCCTTGGAGATGGGTTCTACTCCTGGTACTTGTATAGGATATATTCTGCACACTCAAACGAGGGTTAGTAGCACTGATTTGCAATGAAAGAAATCTATCAAAATACTAAGAACAAACCTATGAACAATAAAATAAAAATCATCAGAGAGGAAACCTAAATGATTACTGAGAGGGGGGGTGGATCAGAAATCTATGATACTTTAAACTTAAAAACTTAACTCTAATTTAACTCAGTAGGATAAATAACAACAACAACCGAATCACCAAATATATTCAATAACTTAAATAGTAACTTGGATAAACAGTAAATAACATGCACACAAATCATTCAACACAGTTGACACCAAATTTAACGAGGAAACCCAATTTGGGAAAAACCTCTGTGGGAATTGTCACCCACAAATGAAAATACTCTTCTGAAGTATGCTTGACTAAAAGCTTATCCTCTTAAATATTACAATATACATTTGTTAAATGTGACCGTGTTAGGGGATTTACCTTAGACTTGTTAAGATCTTCACCTTGATAGGAGTGGCCTGGTTAGAGGGATTTGAACACTCTTTTAGAATGTCACCTTTCTCAAGGATTTTACAATAAGATGGTTAAGTCCACTTGGTTAAGAGATTTTTTTGTTACAAATGCAAATAAGAAACAATATGTGAAATGATCTGTAAAACTAAAACTACCTCTTGCTTGATCAGATCCCTTTATGCACTCTCTGACTACTGGCGTCAACACTTCATTAATCTCTTCTCTTAGACTCAGATTTATCACTTCTTTTCTCTTTACTTCATCACTCGGTAGCACTTCAACTTGCCAACCATTTTTTCTTTGAATTCATCCTTCAAACAGAATCTATTTTTTCCTCTTAATATTCTTGATTAGGTTTTCCTTCAATCACACTCATCCATTAGATTAAATTTTTGAACTAATTCAGTGAACTTGAAACTCGGTTAATCGCTTTGGCATCGCCTTGGTGTATATGTTAAATGTGGCCTTGCTATTCAACCATACACTTCAACATAGTCATTGTTCATCAACCACATACAGAAGTGAATATGAGTTTATTCATCCTGCATGCATGTATGATTTGACCTGTTGCCTTCTATCCAGATGAGGTTTTGAATGGCTCTCAGAACGAGAGTCTCACAACCTAGACCAATCCAAGAATGAAGGATTTTTCTCCATGAATGCAATGTAATGTAATGTAATGCAAGATTAATCTAAGAACATGAAAGATGCAAGATTAATCTAAATGATATTAAACCAAGATGTGATAAGAAATATGAGATCAATCTAAGAAAATGAAGCTATTCTATTGCAAATGAGCTTAATTGAAATGAGATGATGAATTCTAAAATGCAGCAGCAATTCTTTATTCTAACAATGCATATTTTTCAAGGGAGCTTTGAATGAGAAATGGGAGCTCTTTTATAGACTGAGAGTCTGCTCAGAACAGAAAGTTTCCTTTTTGAAATAAAACAGATAGAAAAGCCAGTTCAAATTAGCAAGCTTTCTTTAAAAGAAAACAATAAATTGTTTTCCCTTTGTTTTTAACTGTTTTCTTTTTTATTTTAACTGTTTTATTTCTCTTTAAAGCACAGTTAATTCAAAGTTTCTATTTCTGAACTGGAGAGAATATTTTTGAGAGAATATTTAATTAAATAAATAGAATATGACCTCATAAGTGTATTTTCTCAATTATTTGAATAATTAAATTCAATTATTGAAATGAGGATATTTATTTAATAATTAAATATTATTTAATTCATTTTTATGTGTTTTAGATAAAAGGGGTGAATTTAATTTAATTAAAGTGCTAGGACTTTATAATTAAATTAATTCAATCATAGGGTTTAGTTAGCCAGTTAATATTTTAGGAATTAAATATAATGTTATGATTAATGCAGATTTTAAGATTTTCTGCATTTGACACTTAGGTCGAGTAGAGTCAGTCAAAACTCAAAATTGCCTAGTACAATAGGACTTTTATGATTAAGAATAATGACAAATGCAACAAAATTGGTTAGGGTCGCAAGATGCCAAATTTGGGGTGTTACACTCGAAACTTGCACTTTTCTTGGAAATAAAACCTTCACTTTTTCCGCTTAATCTATACTATATATTTCTTCCTTGAATTTTCCCATGTGTAGATATTGTAACAAACTTCCCTTTTGTTCTTGGAATCCTCTAGATTTTTGTAGCATTTCATTAAATATGTTCTTATCCTTGTTTTTAACAACTGTTATGCTCGACAACTAACTCTTGGTTTGGTGACTAGCATGCACTACTTAGTGCTTCAATGTCTCAGTGTCCTGACTAAATTACATAACCCTTTACCGATAGACTCTCTCTGCTTGACAACTTAACTCTTTATTCTTACCAACTTTCCCAATATTCTTTACCGACTTGATAAAGTAGAAACCAATTATCTCAAGATGATCTTATCATTGTTTGATCTTTGTCTATTGCCCAATTAAATCAACTCCGAAAGATATGGAAATTCAATATGAACCAAAAATCAATTGCTTGACATCAGTGAAAAATAACAATTGATCTAATCCTTTCTACAAACTTGTATACCTTTGATCTCGGTCTTCATCACCATCTCCATCAGTTGAGTAACAATCTCCCTCTTTGGCATTGATGGCAACATTGTCAATTGATGATGGAAACATTTTTCATCTTCCTTTTACATCTTTATTCTGTCTTTACTCCCTCTGAGCTATTTGATATTGTTCTCCCTCCCTGTTCATTCTCTCTTAACATCTTTATGCATATTCTTCCTCTTTCTATTATTTCAATCAGTCAATCTTTGTTAAGCTCTGTATTCATCAATTATTCATTCTCCCTCTTTGATAACAATGCAAAAGGTTCAGTCTCCTAAAAAATTGTTCAAATAGTAGATCATACCTTGCGTGTGCTGATAATTCATTGCATACATAATTTGTTTACACAACTTCAGGCAACACCTAAAGTGTGAACACTAGCATCAACTCACAAAATATATATTATATTGAGTCCTAGAATTGATGTAGCATGCATCATGCTCTAGTGAATATTGGATAGGGGTAGGACCCCTAATTTACCTTGGAGATAGTCAAAAGCATCCTTCGGTAGTGTCTTAGTGAATATATCTGCTAATTTCTCCTTTGAGTTCACATACTCCAACATCACCTTATTGTCTTGAACTTTCTCTCTCAAGTAATGATACTTGATAGAGATGTGTTTGGTCTTAGAATGCATTACTGAATTCTTAGATATGTTTTATAGCACTTGCGTTATCACAAAAGATAGTAACTAGATCGATAATCTCCTCTTGCATACCTTTTAGTAGCTATTTGATCAATAAAATGTTGCACAATTCATAGCTGCAGCAACATATTTAGCCTCGACAGTAGACTATGATATACAACTTTGCCTCTTACTTAGCCATGTAACTAGTCTTTCTCCTAAAAATAAAGCTCCTCCACTTGTACTTTTTTTAGCATCAACATTTTCAGCCCATTTAGCATCAGTGTACACTATTAACTCAAAAGTTTCTCCTTTCTTGTATAGTAGACCAAAGTTCTCGATTCCTTTCAAATATATAAATATCCTTTTCACTGCAGACATATGTGAATCCTTTGGCTTAGCAGATAATCTAGAAACAATACCAATTTCATGAGCTATATCAGGTATTCTATGAACAACATATTGTATCTTACCAATCATTGATCGGTATAGTGCCTCATTTACTTCCTTTGAGTCATCTTCCTTTGATAGCTTGCAACCAGTGATCATCAATGTTCCAACCAATCTTGAGTCTTCCATCCCAAAAGTCTTTAGGATCTCTTTGATGTACTTTGATTGTGTAATGTAGATCCCATCTTTTACTTTTTGAATCTGTATTCCAAGAAATAATTTAATCTCTCCAATCATGAACATCTCAAATTCCTTTCTCATTTCTTCATAAAAATCTGCATAATGTGTTATTGCCTCCAAAAATGATATCAAAAAATATATCAGCAATCAAAATCTTATTATCACTATCACATTTTGAATAAAGATTACTATTATCACTAGTTCTTTGAAATCCAATCTTGATTAGATATGCATGTAATATTTCATACCAAGCTCAAGGTGCTTGTTTCAAACCATATAGTGCCTTGTGCAATTTGCATACCATGTCCTTGTTAGTATTCTTAGCAAATCCTTCAGGTTGTTCTATATAAACTTCTTCTTCATGAATAACATTAAGAAATGCAGACTTGAAATCCATCTGATAGACTTTAAATCCTTTGTAAGATACATATGACAGTAGAATTATAACTCCTTCTAATCTAGCAACAGGTGCAAAAGTTTCACCATAGTCAATTCCTTCTTCTTGTGCATATCCCTTGCAAACTAATCTTTCTTTGTTTCTGATTACATCTCCATGCTCATTCAATTTATCTCTAAAAATCCATTTAGTACCAATTGATGAACTACAACTGATTGTATGTTTGAAGTCATTTTGTTGATGATCAACCGAGTTACAGATGTGATGATAGACATTAATCAGTTAATATATTGTCATTGATGTCAACTTATTTGATTATCATTATGGTAACAAACATCTAGTATGAATTAAATATCTTGAACAAACAAAGTTTATGTGGTCAGTAATTGAACACCGAGTAAATATAGTGTATACTAAGCACAGTGTTAGCCGAGTTAGGGATCGCCGACACATCACAATATTGACCGAGCAATAAAAAGAAACTAAAGGCCGACTAAAATGATGAGCTAAAAAATTGATGATTCTGAGGTAGTTGATAAGATTTGTTATAATGATCAAACGACTATGAAAATTCAAGGATGATCAGACGAAGAAGATTGAAACATGTTTTTGACACAACTGTCGAGGAAGGTTTAAGCGAAAAAATCAGCGATGGAGATTAAGCGAAAAAATCTAAAGGATGGAAATTAAATGCATTATGATGTCTATATAAGAGACAAGAGATTCATTAAGACGCATTGATGCACACAGATGCAAAATTCATGTGTGACTGATCAAACTGGTTGAAAACAGAACTGAGCAATTCTGTAGACAACACCGAATGACATAGGAAAGAGCATTTACCAAGCAGAATAGAGAATGAAGAATCAGAGGAACTGAAGTGAACATATTGATCAGAGGTATTATGTACTTAGCATAGATCTGAAAATCTACAAACAGAGTTGTATTTGGATTAGATCATTATTGTATCAGTTTAACCATTGTTACAGATAAATATCCTAACCGAGTAGGACGTAAAAGTCTTTATTATGACATTCAAATGAATGGTTGAGTATTTTCTTGTTGACCCCATAGTGAATTATTGGTCAAGAGAGAACTGTTAGTGATAAATCCTCTAACTAGGTCACATTTAATAGTGTGAATTGTAACCTTTAATAGGGTTGACTCTTAACTGAGCTCACTTCAGAAGACTAAAATATTTTGGGTTACCGATCCTAGGTGGTTTTTCCCTTAGCAGGGTTTCCACGTTAAAAATCTATGTGTTAATGTGTATGATTGTTATGGATTGTTATTTTTCTTTACACATTACTTTATCTGCATTGATCGGTAATTGTTTTACTACTACTCGGTAGATGAGTAGACAACTTGGTAACTAAAGTTTAAGATCACAGATTACATTTCACCGAGTTGATTTAAATGTTTTAAATTGTTGTTATATACATCTAGGAGAATTTGGGACTATAGGATAATTGGAGCTAGTTGATTCACTCCCCCCCCCCCTCTCAGTTATCTAACAATTGGTATCAGAGCATAGAGTGCTTAGAAGGAAAGTTTTAAAGGACTTAAGCTAAAGATCACAAGATGTATAAGAGAGACACACCTAAGCTGAACAATGAGAACTTCTCAAAATGGAAGAGCAAAATGAGACTATATATGTCAGGGATTAGAGATGACATAACACTATACCTGGATACTGAATTCATCCTACCTACTAGACCTTTGACTGTTAATCAAATGAGAGAGAAACATGAACACAATACTATGATGGTAGAGATGGCTTCTTCACTAACTGATGCTAAATTTGAAGATATCAAGACATGTACATCAACAAAGAAGATGTGGGACAAGATTACACAAGTTTATGGAGGAGATAAAAATGTGAAAAGAGTTAAAGTTAAAAGTCTCTAAGGAAAATTTGATGACATGAGAATGAAAGAAGGAGAAAAAATAACATAGCACAACAACCAAATCAAGGAGGTTGTGAATGCTATTCATGGAGCAAGTGGAGTTATTGATGAAGAAACTATTGTGAGTAAGATTCTTAGAAATTTGTTGCCTATTTATTCTATTAGAGTCTCTGCAATACATGAAATGAGAGCAGCACCTAGAAACAATATTACTATTGATAGCCTTATCGGTAGATTGATTTCATTTGAGCTGGACAATTTTGACAATAGTGTTATTCCTACTATTGAGTCTGCATTTTTGTCCTCTCTGAAAATTAGTAAATATGGTAACAAATACCTGATAAGAAATGATAGTGACAGTAAAAGTGATGATAAAGAACTTGATGAAATTGAAGCATTAATGGCTAGAAGATTGCACAAAGGTAAAGGAAGGTATAAAGGTAAACTACCTTTGATATGCTTTAATTGTAAAGAAATTGGACACTTTGCTGCCAGATGCCCAAACATAAAAATTGCTGAAAGAAATAAAAGATCTAATGATAGAAAGGATGATCAAGAATATAGAAGCAACCAATAGTATGACATAAGGAGTAACCGAGATTAAAAAAGACAAAGGACAAAAGACATGTTACATTGCTGAAGATAAAGATAAAGACACCAACACCGACACCGATGAAGATAATGAGATGGTATTTGTAGCTTTGAAAGAAGATTTAGAAGAAGATGAAAGGTATGTTGAAACAACACTTATTCCAAAAGTTAGCAAGCATGAAATTTGGGTTATTGATAGTGGCTGCACACATCACATGACTGGAGATAAAGAAAAATTTGAATTTCTTGAGCATTATAATGGTGGATCTGTTAGAATGAGAAATGATACACCCTGTCAAGTGAAAGGAAAAGGTACTATATTGCTAAACAACAAGATCAAATGTGAGAATTCATATTGGGTGAAAGGACTTAATTATAATCTGTTGAGTGTTTCATAGTTGAATAACACAGGTCATCGAGTTGCATTTGAAAACATAAAAGTTAGAATCTATGATGAAACAGGAAAGTTGATCGGCACTGGAGAACAATCAAAAGGTAATCTATTCTATCTTGACACTGTTGAAAGTACTTGTTTGATGGCTAAAAATGAAGATATTTGGTTGTGGCATAAAAGACTATGTCATGTAAATTTTGACAACATGGTTAAGATCAGTAAGAAAAGAAAAGTAAGAGGCTTACCGAGCTTATCTAAACCTGGCCATGTTATGTGCAAGAATTGTCAAATGGGAAAAATGTGGAAATCTAGTTTAAGAGCAAGAATTTATCTTCTAATGATATTTTGGAGTTATTTCATACAGACCTATGTGGACCGATGAGAACACATAGTTATTATGGTGAAAGATACTTTATTTTATTTGTTGATGACTACTCTAGAATGATGACTATTATGTTCTTAAAAGAAAAATCTGAAGCATTTAAAATGTTCAAATGGTACAAACCTAAAGTGGAAAAAGAAAGTGGTAAAGAACTAAAATGTTTAAGATCTGACAGAGGAGGAGAATTTATTTATGATGATTTCACTAACTTCTGTAATGAGTATGAAATTAAGAGACATGTCTCTGCACCGAGAACACCACAACATAATGGGATTGTTGAAAGGAGAAATATATCAATTGTGGATTGTGCTAGAACACTGATTATTGAAAAGAATGTTGCACAAGCATACTGGAGGGAAGCTATTAGTACTGTTGTATATACACTGAACCAAGTACAGCTAAAGAAAGATACAAACAATACACCTTATGAATTATGGTATGGTTATACACCTAATGTGAGTTACTTTAGAATATTTGGAAGTCAATGCTATATTCTGAAAGATGATATAAATGGAAAATTTGACTCAAAAGCTGATGGAGGAATATTTCTAGGATATTCTACTAAGAACAAAGCTTATAAATGTCTTAACAAGTCTTCTAACAAGATCATTTAAATTGCAAATGTAAGAGTTGATGAATATATTGAGAAGAATGACAAGGAAAGAAAAAGAGAACCTAAAGACTATAGTAGATTTGTATACATTGAAGAACCTGACACTTTTCCCGAGCAAATACCTAATGTTACTGAGCAATATGGTAATGTTACCTGGCATCAGGATGCACCAACCGAGAATCAGGGAGATGTTGCAACTGAAGATCATGATGATATACCAACTGGAGAACACAATGAAGCACAAAGAACTGAACATGTACTTGAAAAATATGTAAGAAGACATCATCCACAAAATCAGATTATTAGAGATAAAAGAGCTAACATGATGACTCAAAGTAAGTTGAATAACAACACATGTTTGATTTGTGAATTTGAACCTAAAACTGTTAGAGATGCACTTGAAAATGAAGAATAGATTAATGCAATGAATGAAGAAATTGAGCAGATACATAAAAATAAAATATGGACATTAGTACCAAGACCGAGTGTTAAGAATTTCATTGGCACCAAATGGATATTCAGTAAAAAATTCAATGAGAATGGAGATGTAATCAGAAATAAAGCAATATTAGTATGCAAAGGGTATGCTCAAGAAGAAGGTATTGACTATCGAGAAAATTTTGCACCCGTTGCTAGACTTGAAGGAGTTAGAATATTACTTGCTTATGCTGCATACACAAGATTCAAAGTATATCAAATGGATGTTAAATCTACATTTTTGAATGGAATACTGGAAGAAGAGGTATATATTGAACAACCTGAAGGTTTTGTTGATCCTACTCAGGAAAGCATGGTATGTAAGTTACACAAAGCTTTATATGGACTAAAACAAGCACCAAGAGCATGGTATGAAAGACTACACTCCTATCTTATCAGTATTGGATTTGTTAGAATAAGTGATAACAACAATTTGTATTTGAAAGTAGGAAATAATGATAAGACTCTTATTTATGAAATTTTTGTTGATGATATTATAGTTGGAGGAAATGATAACTTATGCAAATCATTCGTTGATGAAATGAGGAAAGAATTTGAAATGTCAATGTTTGGAGAGATCAAATTTTTTATTGGTTTACAAATTTTACAACAGGATGAAGGCATCTACATTACTCAATCCAAATACATCAAGGAAGTATTGAAGACATTCTGAATGGAAGAATCAAAACTAGTCGGAACACCTATGGTTACAAGATGCAAATTGACAAAGGAAGATAAGACAACTAAGGTAAATCAGACATTGTATAGATCTATGATTGGAAAATTGATGTATGTTGTACACACAAGACCAAACATTGCACACGTAGTTGGAATTGTAGCAAGATTTTTCGCTAATCCTAAAGAATCAGATATGACTACTGTAAAGAGAATTTTTAGATACTTGAAGCACACTAAAGATTATGGATTATGGTACAAGAGAGAAGGCAAATTTGAATTGAAAGTTTACACAGATGTTGATTGGGCTGGGAACATTGATGATAGAAAGAGCACTACTGGTGGAGCATTCTTTGTGGGAGAAAGATTAGTTACTTGGATAAGTAAAAAGCAAGGATGCATATCTCAGTCAACTATAGAAATAGAATATGTTGCTGCTGTTGCAAATTGTTTGAACATTGCATGGATAAAACAACTTTTGAAAGAAATGAATGAAGAGATCACTAACCTAGTGGTGATTTATTATGATAACAGTAGTGCAATAAATATTTCAAAGAATCTAGTGATGCATGCAAAAACACACACACACACATATATATATCACTACTTGAGCAAACAAGTACAAGAAAAACAAGTTACACTGGAATATGTACAATCAAAAGAACAATTAGCTAACATATTCACTAAACCCCTACCAAAGGATACATTTGAGTACTTGAGGACTAGACTAGGGATTTGTCCCTTGTCTATTAGTCAATAAGATGACTAGGAGGTTGCATCAACCTGCATGCAATCAGAATATCAATCATGTTGATGCAAAGCTGAACTAGACTGAAAAAGGCATATCAATACACTACAAGGTACTTACTCTACTGAACCAAAAACCAGAGATATTTTTTGGCTAATGAAGAGCTATATATTTCTTTTTGGAATTGTTGTCAAAGGGAGAGAATGATCAATGAAATATCTATCCATTAAAGGGAGAAAAGGGAGAAAAGAGAAAGGGAGAAAAGAGAAAGGGCATATCTATCCATTTTAGGGAGAGAAGATTCCAGAATAGAAAATTCAAATCTGTAGAAAGAGTCTGCATGGTGAGTGTTTAATGCTAAAACATATTATATATACAAGCTAGGGAGAGCTACAACATTTTGCATATAGTTGTAGAACAAAATTTTGGTATTCTATGGCATTTTCATATTTCATATTTCATATTGTGTTTCCATCAATACCAAAGTGGGAGATTGATGAACTACAATTGATTGTATGTTTGAAGTCATTTTGTTGATGATCAACCAGGTTACAGATGTGATGATAGACATTAATCATTTAATGTATTGTCATTGATGTCAACTTATTTAATTATCATTATGGTAACAAACATCTATTATGAGTTAAAGATCTGGAACAAACAAAGTTTATGTGGTAGGTAATTGAAGAGTTATGTATACACTGAGTAATAGTGAACACCGAGTAAATATACTGTATACCAAGCACAGTATTAACTGAGTTAGGGATCACTAACACATCACGATATTGACCGAGCAGTAAAAAGAAACTAAAGGCCAACTAAAATGATGAGATGGCAAATTGATGATTCTGAGGTAATTGATAAGATTTGTTATAATGATTAAACAACTATGAAAATTCAAGGATGATCGGAGGAAGAAGATTGAAACATGTTTTAGACACAACTACCAAGGAAGGTTTAAGCGACAAAATTAATGATGGAGATTAAGCGGAAAAATCTAAAGGATGGAAATTAAATACATTATGATGTCTATATAAGAGACAAGAGATTCATTAAGATGCATTGATGCGCACACATGAAAAATTCATGCATGACTGATCAAATTAGTTGAAGACAGAACCGAGTAATTCTATAGACAACACCGAGCGACAGAGGAAAGAAAATTTACCGAGCAGAACATAGTATGAAGAATCAGAGGAACTAAAGTGAACATATTGATTAGAGGTATTATGTACTTAGCATTGATCTAAAAATTTGCAAACAGAGTTGTATTTGAATAAGATCATTACTGTATCAGTTTAACCATTATTACAAATAAATCTCTTAACGAGTAGGACGTAAAAGTCTTTATTATGACATTCAAATGAATGTTGAGTGTTTCCATGTTGACCCCATAGTGAATGATTAGTCAAGAGAGAACTGTTAGTGATAAATCCTCTAACCAGGTCATATTTAATAGTTTGCATTGTAACCTTTAACAGGGTTGGCTCTTCACCGAGCTCACTTCTGAAGAGTGAAATATTTTGGGTTACCAGTCCTAGGTGCTTTTTCCCTTAGCAGAGCTTCCACATTAAAAATCTATGTGTTAATGTGTATGATTGTTGTGGATTTTTATTTTTATTTACACATTACTTAATATGCATTGATCGGTAATCATAGTAATTGTTTTACTGGTACTCGGTAGATGACTAGACAAATTGGTAACTAAAGTTTAAGATCACAATCTACATTTCATTGAGTTGATTTAAATATTTGAAATTATTGTTATATACATCTGGGAGAATTTGGGACTGTAGGATAACTGGAGCTAACTAATTCACCCCCCTCTTAGTTATCTAACACCAATAACATTTTTATCTTTAGGTCTCAGTACTAAAGTCTATGTGTTATTCTTTACAATTTGATCTAACTCTTTGTATACACTAAAAAATGGCTTCGTTGATTAACCAATTAATTAAATATTTATTATTTAATTAATGTTGACTTGATGAATTGATTAAATATTTATTATTTAATTAATGTTTATTTCTTCTATTTGTTTAATAAATTATTATATTTATTAAATAAATTCACTATAGTCTATTCCTCTTATCCTAGGTCTTCTAAATTAGTTCTATTAAAAGTGATTTAATTAAATACACAATCACTAAATATGACTAAGTCCCCTAGTCCACCTCATAAACCTAGTCACCTTACACATCACCTTGGCTAAAATAATTAATTATTATTAATTAATAATTAATCATTATCCTCACCCACACATGTCCTATTCTTAAGGGCTATGTGGCTTTATAAGACTTGGTCTCATGACCACATGTCTTCTCCTAC
>MU223935.1:1769585-1855978 GCA_018584345.1 Thuja plicata | reverse complement strand
TAGGAGGGCAATGGAGACAAGCTGCATTGGGTAGGTGAAGGTAACTTTATTGTTTTGCTTCATTTAAACTTGCAATCTTCATTGTGTTTGCATTTAGATTGATTTATTAGTTAGATTGATTAATATCACATTTAGAGTAGTTGCACATCTATTTTGCATACACTCTTCTTTCATTGCTTTAACCCAGTCTTCATTTTCTAATGCATCTTTTACTCTTCTTGGTTCTAATTAAGAAATTAAGCAAGTATTGTCTCTTACCTTGCTTCTTGTCATAATTCCAGCATCTTTGTCTCCAATTATCTTTCTCGGTGAGTGGTGTCTCCTTACATACTTGGCTAGAACAGGCTTGGTAGTCAGTGGAACTTCATTTCCATCATTCAGCGGTAGTTCTCTCTATTCAAATCCCTCAATTTGTGCACTCTGTAAGGTATCAGGAACATCTGGTTGAATATATACAAATCTCTGATAATCTTCGGGTTCCTTCTTACTATCCTCATCATTTCTCTCTGCATATTCATCAATTCTCACATTTGCACTTTCCACAATTTTGTTAGTAGATTTGTTCAGACATTTGTAAGCTTTTCTCTTTGTAGAATATCCTAGGAATATTCCCTCAGCTCCTTTAAAATCAAACTTACCATCTCTAGCATCTTTAAGAATATAACATCTACTTCCAAATACTTTGAAGTAACTAACATTAGGTTTGTGATCATACCCAATCTCATATGGTGTCTTGTGTGTACCTTTCTTCAATTGTACTCAGTTAAGTGTATAAGAAGCAGTGCTGACTGCTTCTCTCCAATAAATTTGAGAAATACCCTTCTCAATCATCAGTGTTCTCACACAATCCACAATGGATCTATTTCTCCTTTCAGATATGCCATTCTGTTGTGGTGTCCTTGGTGCATACAATTGTCTTTTTATTCTATGTTCATTGCAGAAGAGTGTAAACTCATCAGAAGTAAACTCTCCTCCTCTGTTAGATCTCAAACACTTCAGTTTTCTTCCAGTCTCCTTTTCAACTCTTGCCTTGTACCACTTAAACATCTGGAAAGCTTCAGATTTATCTTTTAAAAACATGACAGACATCATTCTAGCATAATTATTACCAAACAAGATGAAATATATAACACCATAGTAGCTTTGTGTTCTCATTGGTCCACATAGGTCAATGTGCACTAAGTCAAAAATTCCTTTTGTATCATAAGGATTACTTGTAAAACTTGACTTAGTGATTTTTCCAACTTGACATTCCTTGCAAATGACATTCTCAGGTTTCTCTAATCTCTTTAGACCTCTTACTCTATTCTTTTTGCTAACTTTAATTAGATTGTCAAAATTTACATGACATAATCTCTTCTGCCATAACCATGCATCTTCAAATTTAACATACAAACAACTCTTAATAGATGTATCAAGGTAAAATAGGTTATCTTTAGATTGTTCTCCAGTGGCAATCAAACTTCCTTTCTGATCAAATACTTTTCCTTCCCATTTTGAAATTCTATTCGGTGACCTAAATTGTTTAGTTGTGCCACACTCAACCATTTGTACTTTAATCCTTCAACCCAATATATATAATCACAACTTATATTATTTAACAAAATTATAGAACCTTTACTTTTCACAGGATATGGAGCATCATTACCGAATCTAACATATCCTCCATTATGTTCTTCCATAGTAATAAACTTAAGTGTATCACCAGTCACATGGTGTGAACACCCACTGTCTATATTCCAGGTATCATTTTTTCTTACATGTGATATTAGGGCTTTTTCTTCTTTCTTTTCTTCATCATAATTATCCTTGATGGAAACATATACAACTTCTTCTTTGACATCATCATCTGTTTCATCATCGGTTAGTCCTTCATTAACAATATGACATGACTTCTTACCTTTATTTTTGTAATCCTGGAATCTCCTGAATCTTTTTTCTCTTTTGTTCTCATCTCGGTTGTCTTTCCTCTCACCATTGTCATTGTCAGGACATCTAGAAGCAATATGTCCAATCTTGTTACATTTAAAACATTTCAAGGGTATCTTACCTCAGTACTTGCCTTTACCTCTATGTAGTCTTCTAATTTTACCTCTATGTTAGGAGTGACCTGCTTAGAGGGCTTACATCTCACTGAGTTTCTTCCTTGGCTTCTTTGCAGAGGACTCTTCATGGAAATTAATTAAAATAGAGTCTTCTAAGAACAATATGATTAGACCCTTGACCTTATAGTCCATAATATCATACTATACAACCATATAAAGATCTTTAGGTCTTGAGACATTCTCATCAATAACATCCCACATATCTCAATATATTAACAGATCCTCCATCTCCAACTTCCACATCTCAAAATTATTTTAAGAAAATTTATCCACCTCTATTCTCCATGATGAACTTGCCATCTGAAAATTATAACAATAAGATCACAAAGTATCTTCTGCACAAGCTCCCACTCAACTCTGGATTAGTTCAAAAAACTCAACACCTCACAAATAAAACCAAAGGTGTTCAATCTCTAATATCACTTGAAAGAAAGCTAAGATAGTGGAACAACTTCCTATACTAACCTTGACAAGAAGGTTATGTTTTTTTTTTTATAATATTTTTACTACAATTACAAAAAGTTAACATAAATAGCATGCATGCCATAACACAGTGAATTGCGTGGGGAAACCCCCTTCAAAGAAAAAAAACACACCCAAAATTCGCCCAATATATTATTCAAAAATCAACAACAAAATATAATATACTTGCAAAGCAGGCTTCTCACAAGAGTATCACCATATCCAGAGGTAACTCAACAGTTATAAGACTCTAAAACCTAACATCCATCTCACACACCTAATATATAAGAGATACAATACATGAAATCGTCAAATGGTATTGCAAAACCATGAGCTAAAACTACCCAAAAAGTGACACCCTACTTATCTCCAAGCTAAGACATACTATGATGTGTCACAATACACATCAACTCATGTAACTCCCTTTTACAACTCAATTATGTCTCTAACAAGTTTTATGTTTCCCATTTTAGGATACCCAACTTTCAGAGGCCATAATTTTTTATCTGGGTTTTAGATTGACAAACTGTTTGAAGCACCAAAAAGATTTTCAAGTACTATATTAACTGACAACTTTCGGGCCCATTTAGAGCCTCTAAGGCCTTTAAGATTGACTTTCAGACTTTCAAACAAAATAAACACTTTAACATCTTCAAATCTAGACATGATCTCACAACAATTATTTATCGACATGCTTATTTAGCCATTTCATAGTTTTGGAGAAAATTTAGGGCCAATCTATGCTCAAAGGCAAACTTACCATAGATAGCAACCTTATGTAAATGCAAGGTTGACACACCATTTTCCTAACATCATCCTAGGTCATTCGTATCATTAGATCACTTAACAATGTTAATAAGAGCATAATATCTCCTCTTCTTCAAGGACATTCATCAACCTTTGTCAAAGATAAAAAATAACACTCGATCCTTCTACAAATAAGAATCAACATAAGTTGTCAAGGAACAATCAAACCATACTCTCTAATTTAATTACACATACATTTACATCAATAAACTATACAATTTAGTAATAGAATCAAACAACATTTGTTGGCATTCACATATTGACATTCATTGCTACCTACCAATATCTCATTTACTTTTACTATCAACTTAGTCTCAAGGCCTAACTAAAGTACAAGAAAGTCCCAAGCCAAGCTCCAAAGTGCTCTTCAACACCACCTATTTTTTCTTACTCAAATATCAACAAGCTATTAGGTTTTATAGATACAAAAGATCTATTTTTATAAAGGACAAGATTGCTACCTATTTCCATGCATTTAAATTCTCAAGATTTAGTTATCTCTATTCCTCACTCCATAATCTACTCTCAAATTTAGATATCAACCCTCTATCACAATTAACAACTGAAATTTACATTTCACAATAAACAACTTTAATCCTAATTCATTTAAATTATAATATTAACACATTTAATTTCAATTTTGTTAACACACTTCACCTAATTTATTTATTTAATGTTAGTATAGAGTTTGGTTCAACACATCATCGGTTCCTCATTATACTAATATATACATCTTAAATGCATCCACCTAAAAAGCACTAGTGTATTTAATACATTGCTTATATCATGCTACTTTAAAAATTTATTTTGATTTATTAAACAATTATTTTATTTTATTTATTTAGGAGTTAATTTATTTACTTACAATATTATTTTATATATTTTTTAAATATGTGAGCCATGTTTTAATTGTTATCTACATAGTATTCCCTTCTAACTTGAATAAACATACATCTAGATCAAAGGCGATCCTTTGACGAAGTAGCCACATGCAAGGGTGCCTTATTCATCCACCTCAAACACATTTCTTAGGTTTGAACCTTGGTGAATGACTTTTTTTTATCATATAACATCATCCTAACCAATTGAACGACAATCATTTTGACATTTTAGAGAATTTTTAAATTTCATATATTTTATATTTATATTTATATTTTTCTACATATGGGCACTTTACATTCCAGGGTTTACTACCATTGTAATTACACCTCTTAATAGAATAAGATCTAATTAACAGAGGGTAGTCTTTTTCCCCTTTTCAATAGCTAGCATAACATTTAAGAGAGGGTAATCTTTTGCGCTCTTCAATACCTACCTAGTGTTGAAGTGAGAGTTGTAGAAGTGAGAGAAAGATTATAGGTTCAAACCCACACCTTGTTTGTAGTATAATTAGATACCTTCCACAAAGAATACACTTAATCTTATACTATTACTATGAACTCTAAGACTATAAAAAGAATCTTTATTTCCTTCCTTCATGACACATTCTTCATTGCAAGATGCATTACAATACCAAGTTCCATTCTCATAATGATTAGATGCTCTACCTATGAAGCAAAGAATCCTTCAACTTAGGGATCCCATCGAATTAAAAAAGGATTTCCGGTATAAAACACCTTTTTCCCAAATAAAAACGGAATAAAACAAATGATGGCTTCATTGTTGGGGAATAGCCAAGTCAATATTGTACTGCAAAGCGAGAGGAATTTAAACCGTAAGTACAGCCAAAATTTAAGCAGACAAGGAAAAACATGGGATCCAGGTTAAAACAGGACAACAAATTATTATATTTTGACCGCGGTAAGAAAACGTTTTCACCAGCATATTAGGGTTGACTGCAAAGGATTCGTAAGGCCGAAGGTTTGCATTCTTTACGTGAAGTTGCAGGGTAGGAGTTCCAAATTAATAAAAAAATTCATTTCTTAGTGCGCTGAAAAGAAAGGAAAAAGATACCAGATTTGTAGCCGGCCTTAAAGCTCAAGAATCTGATGCCCGGAGAAATATTCTTGCAGTAAACATATATACTCCTTATAAATGGAACTCTGCCCAATTCAATTCTAATTTGTGTATTTTCTGTTGTCGTACTATCAGGTGCTAACTCTGGGCACAATTTGGAGTTTCTACCTTGAGATTTTGATTGAGTCTACAATAACCAATTCAAAAAGTACGAATAGGGTTTGATTCTGATTAGGTTTTTTTATTTGGTCCATCTCGGTAGCGTGTGCGCGTTTTACCCTTATAGTCAGGGTTTGTGAATTTGCAATCCCAATTGCGATTATGGATATCGAGCGCTCAATTCAGGATATATTCCTCGAGATGGCTCAAAAATCACATTTTTAGCATTACGCTTTTGAGGTTTGGGGTCTCCTCTGCAGCAAAACAGATAGAGCCGTCTGGGGCAAGCACGAACCCTAATTTGAAACCCTTAATCCTTTGCACTAGTTTTCCAGCAGAAATAGAGATTCTTGATGGCGGATCGGCTGGGTTCTTTGCAAGAATTACCAATCCATCTTATTCAGGAAATTCTGAGCAATGGACAACTAAGTGCTGCAGATTTGGCGAGGTTAGAGGCTTCGTGCTATGCGTTCAGGGAGTCTTATGGGTTTTTGCCGTCTAGATTCAAGTCCATGCCGGAGCTTGCGGCGTTTCAGTCTTGTCTCGCGGACACCATGTTTTCTGCGATGTCGTTGGCATCCAGGACGGAGCTTCTGAATCGATGCGGAAGCAATTGGAAACTTGTTTTGAGGTTTCTGCAATCTGTGCGTCAGGCATTTGGCTCCGTGGAGACTCCAAAAGGCAATGTACTACTTGGCGGTTTGACAATTTTTTTGTTTTGTTTGCGTTTGTCGGAAAATGAGTTTGGATTCTGTATTCTAGTTTAGTGAATGACTTTTCTTTTCTGTTATCCAATTTTAGTATCTTTGTTGTTTGGGAAGTGCATCATTATGTTATTTCTAATGAATTTTCATCAATCCGCTATCCAATTCCCAGTCTGGCTTCATGATCCATCTACTGTGACCACGAGTAGTCCGCTTCATACTCATTTCATTTGGGTGATATCGAGGGAAGCCCCCGTCTTAAGCAAACTCAACCATGGAGCTTCCTCACTATCAAGACTGCTTAGCTTGTTACCTTGTTATTGTGGTACAAATACTTGATAAGTGAATGATGGAAATGCTTGTGGTAGTATTGTTCAAGCCAAAAATGGATTTGTTATGGTGGTAATGTGTTTTAATTACAAATGGGAACGCTACTTATGTGGCATATCTGAGCCACAAATTGTATTTATGAATAAATGGAATACAATGGTTTAGTGTAAGATGAGAGCTCTCAAATAATCCAGTGTAAGATGGAAGCGCTTAAATAACCCAGTTGTGCGCCCTTTGTTAATGTGGTTTGTCAAAACTTCATGGTCAAGCAGGAAGTTGCAGTACTCCCCACCGTGAAAAAAAATCCAAGTATAAAAGTTGGCTCTTCTGCGCCCCGTGCTGATGTTGCTGTCAAAATTACGTGTAGTTTGTTATAGCATACCAAGAGGGAATCGGATTGTCTCCAGCGATAATTATTCAGGTTCATAGCCAAACAGTTGCCTTTCCTTTGTTAATGTGGTTGTCATAGTCATATTTAGTTTATTGGGCCATGATCCATAGGCAGATTGGAGAACACGCTGTGTTCAAAAGTGAGTAGTCACACGCTCTTTGATGCTTTGGTTGTCAGCTCTACCTCTTGTTTGGGACGATGGGGTCGAACAGTAAGGTAGTGCACACTAGCTGGGACTTGAAACACTAGCTGGGACTTGAACCTAGGTTGTCGGGTAACTTGGTGTACTTATTGCCTCAGTGATCCACCTTGGCCATTGTGTTCCTTAATCTAATGTGTTTGTAAGAAGTACATGTATAGCCTGTTGATATCTGGTCTGTCAATAAGTTTGAGCACTTATTGTTACAATGATCCAGACTAAAAATTCTGTTGTTGTGCTACCTTTGCTAATGGGGTTTTCTAAAAGTGTAATTACTAATTTGTAATATGGGACAAACTACCAGCTCCAGTTTTCAAAAACTAATTAAGCTTAAGAGAGAATATCTATTCCTGTATGCCTGAGACTTGTGCAGTCAGTAGGTCAGGTATCTCACTTCCAAGTCCTCAATAGCATCCCTACTTCAATAGAAATTTTTCACTAGTTGTAGATTTAATTTTCAACAAGCATTACTATCGTAGAGAAGTTATTTGGCAGCTTACTGCTCAAAGTGAAACCTTGGTTTTACAATCAACTTTGTCCAGGAAGTATAAGGCCTGATTTCTCACATGGCTTTGCCTTCCAGTTAAGTGGATTCCCACCATTACTTTACGAGGACAGAACTGATACTGTTATGGGAAGTAGGCTAAAGGTTGTATCTACCGTGGGTGAACTTATTTGTAATCTATAACGCAGCTAGATTTGGAAATTCGCTAGAAGGATAGGCAACAAAGTTCTGATAGTCATATTTCTCTTTATCTCTGTGCTGTTTTTTGGAAGAGCAGTCTTGTACACGTTCTTGCATAGCGAACTAATTAGAAGAGATTGTTTGGCAGGTTCAAGTTACAACTGGAAAGTATCACACTCTGTTGGTTGAAGATGGTTCACTGTACAATTGTGGTTCAAGCATATGTGGAGTTCTCGGGCATGGGCCAGAAATCACCCAGTGTGGGTCCTTGACTCGAGTTGGACTTCCATTAGGGTTGACAGTAACTCATGTATCGGGCTCCCATAATCATGCTGCTCTTGTAACCCAGTCTGGAGAGGTTTGTAGCTTTGTCAGTTGGCATGCCCAAACTATTAAACATGCTTAGTAGATAAATCAGTATCAGATTTTTTTGACTATTTGTATTATGTTTCCCTACAGGTGTTTACCTGGGGAGATAATTCTTCATTTTGCTGTGGCCATGGAGAAGTTGGATGTGTCATTTTTAGACCTACAAAAGTTGAAGCTCTCAAGGGTATTATTTGCAAACAGGTATTTGAAACACTTTTGGGGCTTTGTGAGTTTGTTTTTTGTTTTTGGAATACATATTGGAGTAGGTTCAACTGAATCGTTAGTCATATAATTACCACTTTATTGTGGGTTGTATCCATGTTAAGTTACACTTCAAAAACAAGGTTGTGATAGAACCACTGTTATGTCTATATGGCATATGCCAATCATGGCATGACAGAGTTTCCCGGTAACAATATGGCATCCAGTGCCTGGTCATCGTCAGAGAGCCTGGTCATTTATTTTCCAAGGGTTCCTATGTAAGAGTGGCTCCCTTCCTTTATGTAGTTTCTCAAATTTCCTTTCAATCAATATTGCTCTTGGCATGAGTTGTTTTACATAAAGAAGAACAATAAGAATCATTATTTATTGCCCTGAATATCTGCCTTAAGCTTTGGTGAAAAGAGTTACATATGCATTAAGTTGAGCATTCTGATAGGCCAAGGAGTATATATGTTTAGAGTGTTAAGAGTTCGAATTTACCAGACTGTGGCAGAATTTTGAGCGAATTCGAACCGAATCCGACTTTGCAGTGAACTGAATCTCGAATTCCAGCAAGTAACTCCATGTCCTTGAAGGAAGGGTTAAGAGTTTAGAGTGTCACCAAAAGTATATGAGAAACCTGAATGCTTTAGTCTGACTAGTTTGCCTACCAAGATCACAGGCGTTACATTGTTATTAGAAACCCGGATGCTTTGGTTTAATTTATATCCTACCAAGATCCCACAAGAATTACATTGTATTATTATTAATTTAAAGACGAACTAATTCATTACTAGTTGTCTTTATGTTGGGATCAGCATCTAATGGATTACCCTAATCTTTGCCTTGTACACTAATCTGAGATTATTCGTTTTCCACTAATTGCCTGCATCTTTTAGCTTGATTATTTTTAACGGGTGCTGTTGTGAATAGAAACCTTCACTGCATGTATCTCATACAAGCAGTTGTATGGCAATCTTGTAGGTTTCTGATTGTTGTTAAGACTCCAGAGATTCAGGGAATAGAGAAGCAATGGAATGAAAGCAAAGAGCTTCAAAAGTGTTTGTTGCAAAGCTGGTCTGGACCATTTATAATTAGGATTTAGTGAATTATTATGTTTCAGTTTAACGTGTAATGGGCAAACATATAGATGCTTAAGCCTATGTGATTTGGCCTATGAATATGCCACTATTATTATGAAGCTCATAATGCACATTCATTTGATTGCAATTCTCCAAGGAATGCTGAGTTATAGATACGTGGACAATTTAGTGATGATAGTAAAAAAAGGTTGACAAATTTTAAATTTATGTTTTTTGAATATATATTTTGAATGGCTTCTCTTTAGATTTAAAAAATGTTTGGTACAATTTGTAAGATACGGAAGTCCTTGTATCAGATATTTTTGACTATTTATATTATGTTTCTTAGAGACTTGGTTTGAAAATTGAAACATGGAAGCAAAAAAATTTCTCAGGAATAAATCAGCAAACTTTTTTTTCCAATCTATCAGAAAATAAAAAAAAAATATTTCAGACTTATTCCTGAGAAATTTGAAAAAAAATGGTTCACTGATTTATTGAACAGCAAATCAGAAAACTAGAAAAAAATTGAGAATTAACAAAAGTTTAATAGTGAATTTTTTATTGTGAATAAGGGAACATAATTGTTTGTGCAGGTTGCTACAGGTCTCAGTTACACAGTGATCCTTACAAAATATGGGCAAGTTTACACTTGTGGCAGCAACTCACATGGTCAGCTGGGTCATGGGGACACTCTAGAGAGAACTACTCCAAGGAAAGTGGAAAGATTCAGTAGTCTTGGTCCAGTTTTGCAAATTGCTGCAGGTGTCAGCCATACAATGGCAGTTACTGAGGATGGAACACTGTATTCTTTTGGTTCTGGTTCAAATTTTTGCCTTGGCCATGGTGATCCACGAGATGAGCTCCAACCACGGGCTGTGCAAGCTTTCAAAAGGAAAAACATTCATGTGATTCGTGTATCAGCAGGAGATGAACACTCTGTTGCACTGGATTCCAATGGATATGTGAGTTTTTTTGTACTGCCGTGTATTGTCATATGGAACATAATTAATTTAAGGCTTCTTATGTTTTTAAAAACATCCATGACACTTATGTTTGAAGTCAAATTCAGTTTTTTAAACGTATCAAGAATCATCAATCTCTCAAGTTTGAAAACTCTTAAATGAGATTCTTATTATCCCTGTTCTCCCTAATTGCTTCTTGCAGTCTCATCGTATGCAGATGTTCTGGTTGATAGTTGCAATGCTTTTCTACTGTTATTTGATATGACCTTGAAATTTACTGCTAATCTCCACAGGTGTATACATGGGGAAAAGGTTATTGTGGAGCCTTGGGGCATGGTGATGAAATTGATAAGACGACTCCAGAATTATTGACTGGTATCAAGGAGCATAGAGCAGTGCAGGTGACTGTTGATTTATTCCTCGCTTGACAGAATCTCTTTTGTATGCATGCCTTTTGTATGTCAGGGATGTCAGTTTTAAATTAGAATATCCAGACTGCAGAAACTGATGCTACAGTTTTAATTTTTTAGGTTTGTGCAAGAAAGAGGAAGACTTTTGTTCTTTCAGACGATGGATTGGTATTTGCCTTTGGATGGATGGGTTTTGGAAGCTTGGGATTTGTGGATAGAGGCATTTCAGATAAAGTTGTGAGTCCGCTGGTGCTTGAAACCTTAAAGGGTTATCATATTTCTCAAATAAGCACAGGGCTTTATCACACAGTCGCGGTTACCAACAAGGGCTTGATTTTTGGTTTTGGAGACAATGAGAGGGCGCAACTAGGGCAAGAGTCTTTGCGGCAGTGTCTGGAACCAAGAGAGATCAAGATGTGGGATATACTGGAGGAGCCTGAGGTAGTTATGGAAAGTCTATAAAAATGATAGGGAAGAGGTGATAGAAACTTCTCTGGTGTTTACAGCTACAACTAGAAGATAACTTGCATTTAACAATGTCAAGAATGTTCTCCAATTGTGGAGTTTACAGCTACAACTAGAAGATAACCTTGCATTTATCAATGTCAAGAACGTTCTTTAATTGTGGTGTACATTACAGAAGGAACTTAACTTGTTAAGCTTCCTAGATCATTCCATCAGAATGATTTTCTGATTGGATAAACAGTAGGGGCAGCCTCTGGAGAAATATTGGGAGGAAGCCTGACAGTAAGCTTCATGTATTTGCAAGTTTTTAGGCAAGAGTGATATAAGTTTAAAAATTTCCCAACTATTCACATAAAAGTTGTGTATTTGAAGTGAAATGGAACACGTTAGGTGGAATCCATGAATATCCTTGAATTTGCAAGTTTACAGGTTTTGGCTATTCCTAGTCTGACCTAAAATTATATAGATTGCTGTTGATAGTTGCAGCATGGAAGATGGGAATGTGATCCACATGTGATGGGTTGTATATAATGTTAAACAACATTATTGAGGATAGGACTATTCGTAGTTGTTATGATGTATGCTGCTCTTTGCATGCCCCAGGATGCTCCTCCGGCATATCTATTGAAACATAGATAAAAGAGTGATTGTGTTTACTGCACCTACTCACACTTATTAATATTTAAAATATGGACTTCCAACAACTGTGTGATATAACTGGAGGTTGTATGGTCCCTATGCCAAGATGAATTGGATGTTCCTTTCTCACTTAAGGTTTTTCTCTCCGTGGAGAAGCTGGGTACCAGAGGCTTTGGTTTTGCCTTTGGAGAGCTAAGGTAAGGAAGGCTTTGATCTTGTATGTGAACGTCCAGATTATCAGACTTGCAGCTTTCTGCTGCGGTTCTGGTTGTTTTAATTAAGCCGCACCTCTTGATTTTCAAGCTAGTTTCCAGTGAAACTCCCTTATTTTGTTATTTTTTAGAATTTTCAAAGACAGGTAAAATTTGAAAACTGAAAGCTCTGATGTATTATATTCCTGGGGAAGGCTGGTTAAGTACAAACGAAGTGGTCAATCCAACCCACTGTCGTGGTATCATTTCTACATAAAACGTGCAATTTTAAGTTTGGAAATTTGTGTTTCCAATTTCACAAACAAAATGAGAAATTATATTTGTTACTATTTATCGATGGACCATATTTAATGGGACAATTTAAGGTTTTGTTCTTTAATCTGAACACCTATCGGAAAAATAACAATATTTGCAGCAGTTTCAATTCAGTATCCATCCTTACAGTGTAATTCATTGAAAAGAGAACAATAAACCAAACGTGGGCATCATGTGTGTTTAACAATTTTGTACGATTTAAAGCGTGGAATGACATTTCTAATCAAACCAAGGAAATGGAAATGGAACAGAAAAAAAAAAGATTTTTCATCTCTTGGGCAGCATGATTAAGGGGTTTTTTTGGAGCTGTTGTAGAAACTGTTTATGTGGAGTAGGGAGTCCCATGAGAAATGAAAAATATACTACAAAATAATCTAGTTCTAGCTACTTCTAGAGTTTTGTTAACTAGAATTTTGTTTAAGAAAGTTTTTCTTATGGCTTCCTAAAATTTTGTTGCACTCTGATTATATAGATTTAATTATATGATTGTAGATTTATCAAGATTATTATCTTTTTTATATTTTGAAGCATAAAGTTTTAAGGTTTTACATCATTTCAAAATTTTGGAAAAATGATTTTGAGTACAATTCAACAATTCCAATTGTCTGAGAATTAGTTGTCAACTTTGATGGAGTTTCCTAGAGCCATCAAAATCTCTAACCATAACTTGCTCTATTTGACTCCAAATTTTTCCAAACCCCTTGGTGAATTTTTAGATTTTCGAGTTTTGAGGTATTTAACTAAGGAAAGGGGAGAGGAAACCCACAAATTTTACATAATGACCTTTATGAACTTATCTCATATCAATTTTAATAAAAGATCACACACACCAAAGCCCATAAAAGTAAGGGAGTCAAGCCAAAAAAGGGCGTGACAAGGTTAAATCCCAAAACTTAATAGTTCAAGAAATGTAAGAAGAAATTGAATCATAAGCTCTATCCTACACATTGTCATCACTTGTTACATTTTTTAGTGTTAACCTTGTCAATAAGGAACCTCCCACCTTTGATAAAATAAAATGCCTTAGGCAAACAAGTAGACCATCTCTCTCCAATAACAATCTTAACATAAATATCGTCAAGTTTATTGTCCTTCCCCTTCGAAGTATGATGCAAGAAGGCCACATCAATATCAAGGTTAATGGTATCAAATTTCATTCTTACAATTTTTGTAAATTTTTTTAAAGGAGATCTTGTACACACTTCATTCTTCTTTAGAGATCGCAAAATTTACTAAAGGGTATCCACATTTTTCTATTTACCGAGTTACTCATATTACCTTGCCCGTTTGTTTCCTGGAATATGACTGGAATTGGCATTATCTAATTCCAGATAATGCCAAATTCCATGTTTGGGCCCATGAATAAAATGGAATTGGAATTATAAAATTCTCATTTTGGAGCCAAAATGAGAATTTCATCTTCCACCTAAATAGGTGGAATTAGAATTTCAATTCCAATTCCAATTTTTACAAAAGCAAATTTAATATTTTGTGGGATTCACGACTATAAAGATGTATATTATATTGTTATAAGATGTATATATATATACATGTGTGTATATACACATGTATGTATACACACGTGTGTATATATACACGTGTGTATATATACACGTGTGTATATATATACACGTGTATATATACACATGTATATGCACACGTGTATATATACACACATGTGTATATACACATGTGTATATATACACATGTGTATATATACACACGTGTATATATACACACGTGTATATATACACAAATGTGTGTATATGTGTATAGAGACAAGTGTGTATGTGTGTATATGTGTATACATAGATACACACTTGTATGTATATATACACACATGTATGTGTGTATGTATACACACATGTATGTGTATATATGTGTATATATACACACATGTATATGTGTGTATATATATACATGTGTATATGTGTATACATGGATACACACTTGTATGTGTATATGTATGGTGTGTATATATACACACATGTATGTGTGTATATGTGTGTATATATACACAAATGTGTGTCTAATTGTAAGGTAGACTTTATGTAATGCGATTGGGTGAAAGTCGACATGAGCATAAATCAATAATTTCTTGGCTTTTATCCCTTTTTAACCAATCCCTTAATGATTTTTTTGAATTGTCCAAAGATGAGGGATTCTGATCAATGTAATGTGATGAACAGGTAGAAGGTCCAAATGGGTATCCAAATATGAAAGTTTTTTTTTTCCAAACCATCAAGAAATGCCCCTTGTTCCTCTATCTCAGTTTGTATGTGTGACTTCGCTTAATGGTACGCGAGACTTGAGTGTTGCTTACGCGCTTACTGGATAGTTGTTATGCGCTACTTCAGGATATAGTACGCGGCGTTTGGTTGTTAGCACGTGACACTTTAGATCTGTACATGTCACTTGGAGAGTGACTACGCGCAACTTAACACCTGGTATGCACAATTTGAGTTGTTCAAGCGCAACAAAACTTCTGACACACATGAAAAGAATGTTTGTACGCACAACTTTATCAGGTAAAAGGTATCTGTCACTATTTTTTTGATGAATTTTAAAAGTTTAAAGTTTGTGATCAGATTTCAGGGTGTTCTTGTTTGAAAATTTTAGAAACAACCACAACACACACACCAAAGAATTGTTTCCATACCTTAAACAACACAAAGTGTATGTTCTCAGATGTTATAATAGGTCAAAACAAGAATCTCTTCCAATCAAGCTACCTAAAGTCAAATTTGGCTCTTAATCATGGCTTTACAAGGTAGGCTTACTATTTCAATAGGGTTTGTAAGTGTAAATCCGTTTAAATAAGTGAAAGTCTCTTATACCCTCTTGACAAGGGCCTCCCACACATAAAAACATGATTTTGCGCAATCCCGAAGGACTACTAGAGGAGGTGAAGATTCTTAGCACCTATTTATCATTCGATCTTTTTGAGGATGAATGCGTTTATATTATAGTGGGGTGGATGTATATCACGACTAAAGTGATTGTCTCCCACTTGGGTTGTTCCCTCTCACCATCCTCGTAAGGCTATTCTCGGGAGGCAAGCCCTCTAAAGATCTAGCATGTTCATATAGAAAGCAATAATTGTATTGAATCAAGCAGGTTGGGGAGTTTGATTCACTTAAAGGGTGAAGAACATATCCCTACTACTTTTTCCAATTCCAAACACTTCAAACACAAATTGTTGATTTTTAACCTCTTGACAAGGAGGTTTTTAGAAATGAAATGTTTGGTTCAATTACCGCCTTTCTATCTATCACTCAATTCCAACACTTCTAGATTTTAATCAACTTTGAAAAGTTGAGAGCATATACCTAATGTTTTCCTTGAGTGAAAAATAATAGGCTCTAATTACTAGATTTTTGGAAAAATGAAATTGCCAAAAGTTAAGCAAGTGCAAGCTTGTTTAGAAAAATACCTTGTCCATATAGCTAGAAAAGGCTAGGCACATTTTTGAGGATTTTTTTGCTTTTTTCCTTATACCCACCTAGTGGCGATCGTTCCCTCTCCTTCTCCTCCAACAAGTTAGTCAACAAATCCAACAAAGTGAACGAAAATAAAATAAAATTGATAACAAATTCAAGCTCCTTTTCAAATTTTGCAAGAAATGATGTTTAAGGAAGTTAAGGAACACAATCAATTTAGAGTTGGAAATTTTCGTTTATAAGCATTACTAACTTTGACAAAATGTTCATATAATGCTTCTTCCTTTTCTAAACTTTCCAAAATAATGGCATTAAAGGTTCCCTTTGCATTTTTGTTCAAAATCCTTACCTCTTTGCTCTCCTTGCAAATTTTGTTCTCTGGTTTTTGGACCTTAGGATGCATGTTTATCTGCAGAAATAGAAAACACATAATATTAATTGTCAAATTTTAATAATCTACAACTTGAAAAATGCAGAGAACAATAAGCGTCATTTAACAACTTATACACATAACTTTACTGTTGTCTACACGCAACTTTACACTACTGCAAGCATGATTTACAAACTAATACATGTGACTTAAGAATTAAAAGGTGTAAGATAGAATGCAAAGGCGAAAAAGGCAGCAGAAAATACGAGACATAATGTATTTCATGTGGTAAAAGAAGTAGTGCAGGCGTGATTTCACTGCTGGTACGCATGACTTTGCAGTCAAAGACGTGATTTCACTATTTGCACACGGTGAAAGAATATTTGTAAGCGTGACTTTACTGTACATAAGTGTGAATATTTTCTGGTACGCGTCGCTTTGCCTGCAACTTGCAAAATTGACAAGGAAACACACAAAATATGCAAAAATGAAAGAAAAATGGAGATTAGAAACCTAAAGCCCCATGGTAGGCACAATTTTTGTATGTATAAATCATACCTTCATGAAATTAAGGTGCAATCTATCAATTCTATGGAATCAAAAGTACAAATTAATCTAAAGAATTGTCAAAATTAGTATTTAACATTCCATGGATCTCTAACTAAGCATGCTAATGAAGCTCTCAACCTTAATCTCCATTAGTGACAGTCCTAGAATAAGAATTGATGTGTGATGATGCCTAATCTAGCTCACAACTCTCAAATTGCAATGCAATTTCATTCAATTATGCTCTCAAATGCTATGCTCTTAATAAAATTATCTATAGTTTGGATGCAATTGCTCATGAATGTCTAGGATTCATAATGCTCTTAAAATGCTTGCTATTTATAGGATTTCCCAAGGGTAGGGGGTAGAGTTAAGTTGATCATGATCAAAGCTTGGTTGAGTTGAAGGTTCAAATGGTTTCAAATTGGGAGACCATTTAAATGGTGGTTTCGAAGGTTGGGACAAAGAGACAATTTGAGTGGTGAGGATTTTAAAGATTAAAATGAGTGATCAAGATTGCAAATTTTGGAGTGATCCATGTGCTTTCAATCCTTGATTCTCATTGAATACTCAAATTCTGGTCTTCTTTGTTGAAAACAATAAGGATTTAATCAATTTTCAATTAATTAATTAAATTAGCCACGTAGGGGAATTGGTTGATTTTGATTTAAACTATACAATTAATTGATTAAATCAATTATATAGCTTAGATTTATCCCTTTTAGGCTTAGATTTAATTAATTGATATATTTTATTAATTAATCCTTTGATTTAATATAATTTAGTCCTTTTTTATTTGATTTGGTCCATTTGATTTGATAAAATTACCTTCTGATTGATTGAAATACACTTGACCAAATCTAGGTGTCTACAGGTTGGATCACTTCTCTCTCTCTCATATGCCATTCTCATAAATTGTTCAACTTCAAAATTCTTCAATTCTTCTAGAGGTTTGAGGTAGGGCTACCTACTTTCCCTGCTTCTTTTTTTACTTGTTGCTGGGGTTTTAAGTTGGGCTTTACATGATGCTAAGCAGAATGGTTATGTAAGTGGTATTTTGATTGGTAGTTCCACCACTTTAACTCATCTCCTTTTTGTGGATGATATAATACTTTTCTACAATGGCTCTAGGATGGAATTGAACAAGTTTAAGGAGATTTTGGATCTTTTTTGTGATGCTACAAGCATGGTGATTAATAGACATAAGGTTGTTATCTTTGTTAATAGATTACAGGTTGATCTTCAAAACTGGATGTTGAATTGTTTCCCCTATCGAAATTTCAATTTGCAAGAAGGCTTCAAATATTTGGGTTTTCATTTTAAACCAAATGGTTATATTAAAAATGATTGGTTATGGCTGATTGAAAAATTTCAAAATCATCTTGACATGTAGTGCAACAGATGAATATCCATTAGGGGTAGACTTACCTTAATTAAAATAATTTTATAAGTTATACCAGTTTATTGGTTGTCTCTAGCTCACATACCCAAGAGTTTTCTCAAGATGATAAGATAAAAATGCTTCCTTTTTTGTGGAAAGGTTATAAGGAGAAAAATGGTATTTATCTTAAAAATTGGATGTCTATTTCAAAGATCAAAGACAAGGGAGGCTATGGTCTTAATAGCATACATTTATTTGGAGAGCCCTAGCTACCAAGAGTGTTTGGAAGCTCATTTTCACAAGAGGATTGTGGTATAATACTCTTTACTAGAAGTACATTTCTCTTAAGTCCATTTGTGAGTGGATTAGATATCTAATTAAAACTTCTCGTAATGCTTCTATTTTCTAGAAGGTGGTTGTTCTTTCTTTCCCTATTATTGGTTAGTGGTTGTCATGGAAGGTGAGAAATGGAGAAGCTATTAAAGTGGGGGTTGATCCATTTATTGCGTGTGGGGATGCTCATCTTCTCCCCATGGATTTAACCAAAATTTTATCAGAGAAAGGTATTACTACTCTTGCTCATGTTGTTAATCCTAATACTACTAATCTATGGAAACAAGGTTAGCAAAATAGCGAAAGGATTGGTTTGACTAGAATGGATTGTGAAATTTCATCAATTTATGTCAAAAGACTAAAGTGGAGTCATGTGAGAATCGGCTATGAAGAGGATATTTTTATTTGGTCAAAGAATAAAGCTAAAGGCGCGTACACTGTAAATTTTGGATACAAGACTTTATTTCCTATTGTGGACCAAGACGTAGTATGTTAGTGGTGGAAGAGCATATGGAAGATGCATGCTCCCCTCAGACTAATATCTCTACGTGGCTTGCACTCCAAAATGAAGTCTTGACTTGGGATGTGCTATAAAAAATAAGTTGGCAAGGTCTTGGACGCTGTCATTTGTGTTTGAGGGATTTGGAATTATAGATCACATTCTTGTCACTTGTCTCTATATTATCAAAGTTTGGTTAGATATGGAAAGAGTGATTAGACAAATGAATGTTTAGGATGGAGGTACATTGTTGCTTTGTTTTGAGAATTGGTATCATAGCGGGGCACTAAAAAAATATAGGAATATACCTCTTCTACTCGCTTGGGGTATTTGGCTAGCCAAAAATGCTATCATTTTTTTGAAACAAATTGATTCCTTCCTTCCAATGCTCCACTCAAATTTTATCTATGTTTGCCCATTTTTTATATTTACCCCTCGGGTGAAAATACAAAGTCCCATGACTCCCCTTTTGATTGATAAAAAATATCGATGGGGTTTTTTGATGGGGCTTGTCAAGGTCATATTGGATGTTGTGGGGCAGGATGTATCTTATTTTTCAATCCTAAACATATATTTCATTTAGTGCCAGATTGGGTAGTGGTACAAATAACTTTGCAGAGATTATGACCTTGAAACTACTGTTGACTTTGGTTGTGGACAAAAATATAGATAAAATTCAAGTTTTTGGAGATTTTGAAGTCATCATCAAATGGATAAAGGGGATTTATCAGGTGAAAATTTTGTTTCTCTCACCTTTTAAAGACACGATTGATAGGTTGTGATTTTCTTTTTCCATATATATTTTTTTCATGTTTATAGAGAGCATAATATGGAGGCGAATACCCATTCAAAGGAAGGTTTACATTTGGTTATGAATAGATGGTATGTTAAGGAACACATGGAGGATTCACATATGAGAGAAAACACTCTTTCTGTGTAAAATCATTTATGATCATGTTTTTTCTCTTTTCTAATTTTTTTTCTATTCCCTTCTTGATAGGTTGTTCTTCCTATGGTAGTTCTCTTGGTATTTCTTGGCCTCTAGTTTTGTTTATTTTTCTTCTTTCTCTTTCCTTTGTGGTTGTGTTGCTATTTTTTTCCTTTGCAAAGATTATCTAGCCTTTACAAAATACAATCACATATTTTATTTCAATATGACGTTACAAAATTTTTCTAGGGGAAAAAGTTCACACTAAATGATTCAAAACAATGTGACCTTAAAAAGTTGAAATAAAACATTCAAAATGGTAGCAATACAAGTCTTACTCTAACCTAGTAATCATATATGATATACTGTGAACATAATAAGCATGAAATTATAGCATCACTACTCCACGCTTTCATTTGGGGTAGAGTATAATCAAGTCATTTAACCTATTCTTTCAACTTGGAAGCTTCCTCTCATGACCATAATGGAGTAGATTAGCCAATATGGAATGATTTGCACACTAGAATCAATATAATGGATCCAATATATTGGGCATATCATATAATTTTGGATATGCATACAACTAACATTAATGGATTGGATCTCGACAATGCAAATATGAGTATGCTATCAAGTGTATATCATCATTGTTTAATGTCAACTATACAAAAAAATGTTAATTGAGAGATAACATAACAAGAAATGGTTAAAAATAATCATATTAACATAACGTCACCATACATAGCTCCATGGACACCACTTCATCAAACTAGCTTAACTCAACCTCCATCCACACAACACGGTCTTAAGGCCTATAATCCATTAAATATAAACCCAAGTATTTTGAAAAATAAACTAGCTTAGAACTCAAATGATATTTAGTGGAATTAACAATAGGCTCAATTTCAGTGTAGATCACTTTTTTCTATTGAATTTTATTTAAAAAACCCAATGGCACTAGTAGAGTAATCCCCTCATATTGGCAAATAATTTTCCAATTCTAACACACTTTGGTAGATTTATGATTATTCAACACCCTATAGAAAGGATTATTTTGTGTGTGTGTGTGTGTGTGTGTGTGTGTGTGTGTGTGTGTGTGTGTGTGTCTATATATATATATATATATTGATGTGCAACGGAAGACCAACAAGGGTCTATGTGATAGGAAACAAAAAACCAAAAAGAAAGAAACCAGCGGAACACAAAACAGTGGTCAGAGGAACATGTTAAAAGAAAAACGAACCAAACAAGAAGAAGCAGAGAACAAAGAACCACCAGGGTAAGGACTAGGGGTCCTTCCCGAGCGGAAAGAAATCCAACATAGAAGGATAGTGACAAGGAAGAATATGGGTATGGAGCCATTGCCATGATCTGTTGGTGGTCTGTCACTGACGAGTAGAAGCACTGTGAGGTCTCACAGATCTGGAGTGACTGATGGTGGAGGCACATGAGGGCTGCTTCACACACAGAGCTGGGGGTGAGGACGAGAAGGAATCCGTAATGAGCTACTCAGTAACCAACTTTTGGGGAAATAGAAGTTGCAGGGTATGGTCCCCGAGTTGAATCATCTCCCGTAAATAGAGTGCCAGACATCTCTGGTCAGAGTAACAAAACAAGGAAGTCAAGGAGTTGCATTCTCTGAATAAGCAATAGAATCTCCCTCTGATCTCATAGTATATAGGGCAACGGAAAATGAAATGTGCCTCAGTTTCAATCTCAGACAATATGCATAAAATGCAAATGCAACCCTCTCTATCAATGTGGTGATCAGTTTGTGCTTGCAGGCGGTGATAGCTGACTCTGAAAGATCCCAACGCGACCCAGAGAGAATGGAACCAACACTATAATAAATATCTGGGTCGAACGATGATCCCATCCTAGATGTGTAAGAAGTGCTCAACATAAAAATCCATCGTCGTACGTAAGCCCCCACTAGGGTTTGTCCAGGTCGAGATGATGTACTACATGTAGATGTCAAGTCTGACATGCTCATTCAGCATCATTTTGAGGGGAGAAGATGAGCTGGAGCATCCAAAGAAAACTGAAAGGGGGGTAGGCGATCAATATCAACCCTGATGGAACCCAAAAGGGAAGTGGCCTGAACATACCAGCAACGAGCTCAAGAGGAGGTGTCAGATCTAGCCAGCTCAACAAAAGAGCAATAGGCAAGGTAAGAGTATCTACTCCGGCCATTCAAAGAGTCTATGAAGCAATGTAGGCGGTGAAGAAACCAAACCAGGTCAAAGATGGCTCCCAACCTAAAGGGATGAGCCCCAAACTCAGCCAGGATGATGTTGTGGGAGGTGGTACGATGACATCTGATGATACGCCGAAGGAGGAGAGTCTGTATATGCTCAATAGAGGCCTAGTTGGAATCAATGAGAGATGGTCCCCAAACAACATAACCATAGAGTACAGTAGGTCTAACCAGAGAATCCAAGAGGGATAAGTTGGACGAGGTGTCCTAAAAATTGTGTCTAAAGCACTGTCTCTCAATCAAGGCGAGGGAACCCATCCCTTTGCTAATTATGGGTTGAATAACAAGTCTCAAACTGAAGCGAGGACCAAAAAAATTAACCTGAGGTATGTGTATGCGGAGGCAATATTGATCTCCTGTCCCTGGAAGTAAAAGTGTAAATGTGAGGTTTTCAAGCAGTTGAAGACCATGACCCGTGTCTTCCCTAGATTAACCACAAGCTATCTCAAATCACAAAAGGAGGCCAAGCTATCAAGAATTGTCTGGAGACCCTCAAGTGAGGGGGCTAAGAGAATCACGTCATCAACAAAAAGAAAAATGGAAACTAAGACCTGGTGTAAAGAGAAACCATCACCTAGGAGAGACGAGTCTCTGTTGAAACCCTCGAGCTCGTCAATGTAGATGCCAAATAAGGTGGGGGAAAGAGGGCATCCCTGTTTCACCCCAATAGTGCTCTGAATAGGATCTGAGAAGCCCTCCAGGGTCCTGAATCTGCCCTCAACACGCTCATAAAGTGTCATAATAGCAGTCAAAAGAATCTCAGATATCCTAATGTCTCTAAGTCTCTAAAAAAGGGCCACCCGGGGGACGAAATCAAACGCCTTACAAAAGTCAATGGAGCAAAAATAGACTTTCGCAGAGCGATAGCAAGCCTCCTCAATGATCACCCGTAGTGTCAAAATGTGGTCCATGGTCTGGTAATCTGCACAAAAACTGGCTTGACCTCTAGCCCTGCAGTCCAACCTATCAAGATGCGAAGAAAGGATAGTGTTCAATACCATGGCATAGAGTTTGGAAAAGGTATGCCCAATCATGATGGTTTGATAGTTTCCGGGGTCCGATATTGATCCAGTCTTGTGGATCAGATGGATCAAATGTCTCGACCAAGCCTCAAGGAAGCCAGTGCAAACCACTCTATTAAAGAGTGTGGGAAGATAAGAGCCTAGCACCGTGATACTGAGCTTGAGAATCTCTGCCTGAAAACCATCCTTTTCAGCCGCTCTACTACATCTCATAGATTTGACGACCTCATGAATGCTGGATGCGGTGAAGATATGGCAGTGAGGGGGTGGGATGAGGTGGAGAGAAGGCTGGCCCAGGATGTCATAGAGAGTGGAGGTGTGGGAGATGAGGGAGGCAAAGTCGATGGTGGAGGGTAGAGGGGGGTGCCGCGGGAATAAGGTATGCCAAAAGAGCTTAGGATCCTAGATAAGTGTGTTACACAAGGCTCTGTACTGTGAAGCAATGAAAGAATGTTTCTTCGTGTGAAGAAACGGGCAGTAGGAGTAACAGAGATCAACAGAATCTGAAGAGAGGGAATTGAAGGCCAAACGTAATCTACGGTGGAAAGCTTTACAGTCATCGTCGAACCAACGGTTCATGGGGCAAGTGTTCTGATGTTTAGATCTGAAGATTGGGCGATGGGGGATGGAAAGGAAAGTCGACTCCCAAATGGCCTTGGGTAGTAGATCAAACATGGAGGTAACATGGATACACTCAGAGAAGCACATGGGGGAGAGGATTCGACGTAGGTGGAAGGTGAAAAGGTCACAATCCCCCTCAACATAGTGGAAGTGGACATGGTTGTGAGCATGTCCCAAAACAGTCAGGAGGCTGGGAGGGTGGGGCGAATGAAGGGGGGAGAAATGGAGCATGAGGCTCAAAAGAGCATGATCAACCAAAGGAAGGTGGGAGATGGTGAAGAAAAAGATGGAGGGGATAAAGGAGGAAACAGTGAGCACATAATCGACCACACTAGTGCCACTGCAATGAGGCCAGTATGTGAAAATCTCAGAACTAAGAAAGCAAGAAAGGCCATTCAGAATGATCAGATTGAAAGACTCACAAAGCTGGAGGAGGTGGCGAACATAAGTGGATAATGGCCCGCTTTAGTCTTTTGAGGTACACTAAAGCGCAATACTAACTGGATCTAACTTGGAAGTGCAGGTCCAATCAGTGTCCCGGTCATGTATAGGTGACTGTAACTCTTTAGTCTGTGCATTGAAATCTCCAAGGATGAGGATATCGCCTGAGGCATTGAAAATAAAAATTATGCCTTACTAAATAAAGTATTTGATAAGATACCAACTTATAATGGAACCTCTTGTACTCATTTTTATGATGAATTGAGGACTCATCTTCCACAAGGAAAGAGTCATAAAAAGATGTGACTCCCCCGTAGACGTTGCACCTTTTTACATTTTCAACATAGACCCATAACTTGGCGAATCATACTCTTAGTAACAATGAACTAGATGCTACTAATGGCAATCTTACTATTATTCTACGGGTCGACAAATTGAACCATAAGTACCTTATCGCGACCTTCTATAGCCTGAAAATAGAAACATATACAACTTAGCTCCAAAAAATATTCAAATTTGATAATTTTTTAGTTTAATGTAAGAAGTTGGTTCATTTATCAAACATTGCCCTCCCATATTGCTCTTACTATTGTTCATGTTATAAAGTTGAATGCAGACAGTAAAAAACAACATGGAGATGTAATCTCTATTATCAACAAAATTCAATCTTTCGAGTACTTCCAACTACAAATCATTATGGGAATAAACCTACAGACATCAACAACAAACCCATCATTATTCCTCACAAGATTAATAGGAGTCATAAAATGAACAAATTGAATATTCAATTTGAACATATAATAAAAATAACTAATTAAAATTTAGATAAGAGATAACTGAAATAAAGATAAGAAATTAACAAATATTTAAAATGTTAATGACATGTCTTCATTTATGTCACAATTTCTTGTTTGTCACTTATTCAACGAGTACGTAAGAATTGCCTTCAATAAGGGGGTTTTGTGTGTAACCATTATCTTCCCTTGTATGTATAAGTTTCATGGAAAATCATTTCATGCTTATCCTGCAAACCCTAACTTTCCATTTAAGATAATATTTCTTCAAACATTACCATTGAGGGGATGCACTTTTTATATATACTTCCACATCTTGATGCATGGAGAGGAGTTTATCATCAAGATGTAAATTATATTCCATGTAAGTGCACATCTTGAGGTATTTTACCATAATACTCGGATAGATTTTCCTATTGTGACATGACCAAGAAGATGTTGACAAGATGAAGAAGTTGACTTATGCCAGCTAAACACATTTGCATGTATGTTTCCAAAACTTTGTGATAAATTTATGTTATTCACATTGTGATTTGTAAGACCTTATTCCTCTGAAGCATTTTGTCAAATAGTTCATAAACCTTATTTGTGATACTACTTTTTGCATGCATATCTACATTGGTAGTTAATACTTCCTCTAGCCATACCTACACATATACTTGTAGAGTACCAACAAAGGTTGTGGTAATAGGTTTTACACATTCCAAATTTATTTGGTTCAAGGTTTTGTATCATCTTAAAATGGAAGCACTTCCATGTTAAGAAAGTTTAGCCCTCCTTAGGGGGTATTTTTGACCATCATCATATTGTCCCCTCATTTTTGCATCCTCTCCTACTTCTGTGTCTATTTAGGACCCTGATTTGGCCTCTCCGTGCACCATCCCTCCCATCTGGCACATTTTCCAGGGGTTCTGACTTCCTGGGTCAAGGTCGACCTTGACCTTGACCTATATCAAGGATGACCTCGACCTTGACCTGGGTCCCCCTTTCAAATTTGAAACTCCGTCGATAGCCGGAGGTCCTCAAAAGTTCATTTCCCGCTTCTGGGTCAGCTGTTTTGGGTTCTGAAGTGACGATTCTTAAATTATATTTAATATAGGTCCTCTTCTAGGGGTATAGGTCTAATTGGAATTTAATTCTCCTATGTAGGCCTCTCTAGAAGGTTGTGCCCTAGTTTCATATATACGGAAGTTTTCTCCTCTCATTTTCTCTAAGCCATGTTAAGCACTAAGTCTCTCTAAGCAAGAAGTCATCAAGCAAAAAGTTCAAGCATCCATTTCTCTACATGTTTTCAAGCTTTCAAAGTGTTCAAGTCTTCCTCTCAAGCATTCAAGTTCTCCATTGAAGATCAAGGATTCAAGCCTTCAAGCCTTTGAAGGGATTTGGTTCAAGCATTCAAGATTCATCATTCAAGCCCTAGATCTATCCATCATGGTGGTGTGATCTTCCTTCAAGATCCTTTGTGCATCCTCAAGACTCATTCATTCTCCCTTCAAGGTGGATTCCAAGCATACAATCATGGAGGTTTATGGTTTCTAATATTGAGCCCAAGCTTTCGTATTTACATACTTGTTTACATTCGAAATACAATTGCATATTTATTGAATATCATAACTTCATTATTAGATTTACTTCTACTACTTGCTAGAATTATTTACTTCAATTATTTATTTCAAGGTTAATTCCTAAATCAGGGTTTGACTAAGGAAAACCCCTCCCCCCAACAAAAAAAACCATTATTCTTGTAGGTATAGGTTCGAAACAACAGATCGAAGCGCAGATTCGGATACCCTTTTTGACAAAATTTCAGGATCTGGAAATAGATTTCCTGTCGGAGACTTTTTAGGTCGATTCTGCCCTAGGTCAGAATCGCAAATTCTGGGTCAACGGTGACATTGACTTGAGGGTCAAAATCAGAACTGTGTCAGAACGGAAAAAGATTTCTGGGTTTTGTTCATCTCCGCGTTTCTACTTCGGATCCCAGATCTGGATTTTCCAGAAACTGAGTACAAACCCCCCAAAAACAACATTCTTCAGATCTGTAACATTTCAAGGTTAGTACTTTTCTCCTATTCATTTCAATTAAAGTTCTTAATCTATCTAAACCTATCACACACTCTCTTCTATAATCAGGTATTTAAGATCTTCCTCTTTGCTCTTATTTCCAAATGATCGATTCATTTATGCATTGATCCTTCCTTTGGGGTTAATCAATTTGGATCCTTCATTTGTGTATCTAAGGATAAAAGGAGAGCATCTTATTTACCCCGTACATTTCAAATACATATTTCATATCTTACACATTGGTAACAAACATCTAATTTCTACACATAACATCTTTAAATGTAATATTTTATATGTTACATTTTGGTGGACCTCTGATAGACAACTCTTTCTTTTTTGGTGTTAGATGCTTTGCCTCGTTTCCTTAGAGACTAGCTTTTGCATACATACTAAATTAGTTTTCTTTTATGCTCTTGAATTTTAAAATACAAAAAAAAAAATACATACTCATAAAAATATAAAAACATTTCTTACATTTCATTCACTATGAAGATCTTTAAGATACTTTGGGGTATGGCTATTTTTCTCATTATGCTTCTTTTAGCATCTATTTATAGTACTTATGATGTATATGAGAGTATCATCCATTTCATCATATTTGTTAATCTTCATGTTTCACTTGCTTATACTATTTTGAGATTAAATAATACTAGTCTCCCTACTTTCAAAACTTTCATCAAGGATTTGTGTAGTGGACTTATTGCTCTTTTGGATTATGTGAAGAATTGGGTAGATAATACCCCATTTACTAATCTTCCTAATCCTAATCCTATCATTCCTAATCCTCCTAATCCTAATCCTATCATGCTTAATCCAATTCCAAATATTGCTATTTCTATTTCTCCATCTTCTATCCCTAGTTCTTCCCACACTTATGATGGGGCTCAAGCTAAGGTTCATGATGCATATGTTCAAGAATTCTTCCATTTACCTTCCCCTTCCTATCCGATCCATGATGATATTAAAGGGAAAAACAAGGAAACCTCTTCTCAACCTATCATTCCACCATACACAACATTTTCCCATGAACACCATAATCAATCTCCTGTAGAATATTTGCAAGATATGTACACTACCGAATATATTATGGTGGATAAACAAGGCTATAAGGGTTTAGGGCTTGGTATAAATGAACATGGCATTAAAAACCCAATTCATTCATCTCCTAAACAAGATATGCATGGTATATGTTTCCCGCCTTCTCAATTCAAGGTGGCTGATCTTAACTATCGTGCTCCTCTTCATATTCTTCTTCCAACACCTTCCTTAGATCACCCTAATACTCCTCAAGATGTGGCTAAGAAAGTGTATGTCCAGTTAATGAATTCTAAGAAAGAAATCTTTAAACCCATGCCAAAAAATGCTCTCTCTAAATACAAATGTCCTTTTCATTATAGTAATACACATTTACTTGCTGATTGTGTGCATTTCAAACTATATGTTAGAGAAAGAGCTGCTTTAGGAATTATATCTCATTCCCGTGCAATATTACAATTTCTTCATAATTTTGATATATGGCATTCCCCTCGTTCTTCTATAAATTAGATCATTTTTCTCCTCTTGTCTCTTAACTGGGGGGCAAGAGGTATTTCCTTCCAGTCTTCTAGGATCCATTATGCTCTTAGCATGTATTTTTTTTTGAGTTTAATTGGTTATTCTTTCTATATTCTATCCTTATAATTTTCTATTATGATACATATTTCATTCTCTCATAATCATTCATGATATCTTTTCTAGGACATCTATTTTGTAAAGATATCTCTTTGCTACAATATCTCTTGATATAATCTGATATATCCCTTCCTTTCTTCCCTGGCGGGCAAGGTATTTATCTTCTTCCTCTATCTAAGGATATACTTTCCTTAGCTTAGTGGCATTTGTTTATCATACAACATTATTTACTTATAAAGATCTATGTTTTTGGCTATGGATACCCTCTTATATATGAGAGGTGATTGTTCTAGGACATCACCTCTTCTTTATTTTGCAAATTATGTTCTTTATAAAATCTTTCCTTTTCTTTGGGTTAGAGTTTGACTCCTTCATTCCGAGATCCCTCTTCCTCTTCATCGCAGGGGGCTTGATGATTGAATCTTGGGTCCCTCTTTTCTTTAGAAGATGACATTTTATCCTGAGCACTCCTCTATGGTGGAGGTCTTGATGATAAGACCTCTCCCTCTTTGAGGATCCTTTTTCCATATGTGACATATCCATTTCATGATTATCTATGCTCTTAGAGGTAAGGGTCAATACTCTTTGCTAAGGATATAGTGTATATTGTTTTTAAGCTGGATATCTCCTTACCTTGTGAAGTAGGTATCCTCTTTTCTCTTCCTTATCCTGCCTAGTGGGTAGTCATGATAAGGAGGGGGGCATATATAGGGTCTCCCTTATACTATCATTTACATTAGTTTACATTTTACAACATGCTACATCCTTGGAAGGTAACACACATAAATTGCTTAATCCTGAAGAGACACACATTTTTATTTTTACTTTTGCTAATTCCTCGGAAGGTAACGCACATAAGTTGCTAAATCCTGAAGAGATACACATTTTAAAATATGCACATAAGTTGCTAAATCCTGAAAAGACACATTTTTCCATAGTGATACAAGAATGTGGATCTATGGATATTTCAAAAGTCGTTAGAAGATGCATTACAATTACAAAGTACAGTTTATGGTTGAACCTATTGGGCTCTCCCTCCTTGGTGATTCATGGTAAGGTGAGCATCTTACTAGGTGAGGTAATCACTATCTCTTTTCTCTCTTTCACTTTCATGCTAGTAGGATTAGATCATGAAGCTATGTTATCTATAGTGTTGCTCTTGTCTTGCTTATGTAATCATGTATGTTTTATATGATTAATTGCTCTTTACTTTCATATCTTTATGCATGTATGTTGAGTTATAATCCTTGGTCTGGGGGCTCATGTCCTTGACTTAGTGATGTTCTACCTCGTTGTGATCCACCAGAGTCTTTCTTCTAACTTTACTGCGAGTATGTTCGATTTCCATACTCCCGCTAAAGTGGGAGCTTAGTGTATCGTCTTAAAATGGAATAACTTCCATGTTAAGAACATTTAGACCTCCTTAGGGGGTGTTTTTGACCATCATCATATTGTCCCCTCATTTCGGCATCCTCTCCTAATTCTGTGTCTGTTTAGGACCCTGATTGGGCCTCTCCGGGCACCATCCCTCCCATCTGGCACATTTTCCAGGGGTTCTAACTCCCTGGGTCAAGGTTGAACTTGACCTTGACCTAGGTCAAGGATGACCTCAACCTTGACTTGGGTCCCCCTTTTAAATTTGAAAGTCTGTCGGCTGCCGGAGGTTCTCAAAACTTCATTTCCCGCTTCCAAGTCAACTGTTTTGGGTTCTGAAGTGACGATTCTTAAATTATATTTAATATAGGTCCTCTTCTAGGGGTATAGGTCTAATTGGAATTTAATTCTCCTATGTAGGCCTCTCTATAATATTGTGCCCTAGTTTGATATATAAGGAAGTTTTCTCCTCTCATTTTCTCTAAGCCATGTTAAGCACTAAGTCTCTCTAAGCAAGAAGTCATCCAACATCCATTTCTCTACATGTTTTCAAGCTTTCAAAGTGTTCAAGTCTTCCTCTAAAGCATTCAAGTTCTCCATTGAAGATCAAGGATTCAAGTTTTCAATCCTTTGAAGGGATTTGGTTCAAGCATTCAAGATTCATCATTCAAGGCCTAGATCTATCCATCATGGTGGTGTGATCTTCCTTCAAGATCCTTTATGCATCCTCAAGACTCATTCATTATCCCTTCAAGGTGGATTCCAAGCATACAATCATGGAGGTTAATGGTTTCTAATATTGAGCCCAAGATTTCATATTTACATACTTGTTTACATTTGAAATACAATTGCATAGCTATTGAATATCATAGATTCATTATTAGATTTACTTGTACTACTTGCTAGCATTATTTATTTCAATTATTGATTTCAAGGTTAATTCCTCAATCGAGGTTTGACTAAGGAAAACCCCTCTCCCCAACAAACAAATCCATTTTTCTTGTAGGTACAGGTTTGAAACAATAGATCGGAGTGCAGATTCGGATACCCTTTTCGACAAACTTTTAGGATCTAAAAACAGATTTCCTGTCAGAGACTTTTTAGGTTGATTCTACCCTAGGTCAGAATAAGAAATTCTGGGTCAATGGTGACATTGACTTGAGGGTCAAAATCAGAACTATGTCAGAACGGAAAAATATTTCTGAGTTTTGTTCGTCTCTACGTTTTTATTCCAGATCTGATCTCAGATTTTCCAGAAACTGAGTGCAGACCCCCGAAAAAAGAATTCTTCAGATCTATAACATTTCAAGGTTAGTACTTTTCTCCTATTCATTTCAATTAAAGTTCTTAATATATTTAAACCTATCACACACTCTCTTCTATAAACATGTATTTAAGATCTTCCTCTTTGCTCTTATTTCCAAATGATTGACTCATTTATGCATTGATCCTTCCTTTGGGGTTAATCAATTTGGATCCTTCAATTGTGTATCTAAGGATAAAAGGAGAGCATCTTATTTACCCCCTACATTTCAAATACATATTTCATATCTTACACATTGGTAAAAAAACATCTAATTTCTATACATAACATCTTTAAATGTAATATTTTATATGTTACAGGTTTCAAAAGCCTTTTCAACAAAACCATTTTGTGTATATTTTTCTATTACAACATTCTATGTGTCCACATTTATTTGAGGCATTCTAATCAAATAGTTCATGTGTATTCATAAATTCAACACTTGAGAAATTTTCTATATCTTTTCTTTTTGTTTGATGCACTTCACTCAACCTATGTGTAGGAAAGAGGATGTTGTTAAAGGTTGAAGTGTCTAACTACACTCCTAGGATTTTTCTTAGACCTTGGAAAAAAACTCATTTTGTGCATATAATGTGATCATTAGATTCCATGGGATGACATCACATGCATCACACCTCATAAGAATGATGTCAAGCTCTGTTACAAGTGTGGTTTTCGCTACACCAAAAGATCGACCTATCAATGCCTGATACAACCACTAGAATTTTAGAATCCACAGGAGGGAGTTAGTCCCTTGTCATGAATCCCAAGGGGAGCGCTGACCATTTTGCCAACAAAATCTAGATAAAGAAAATATAATAAAATAGGTGTTTCTTAGAAGTTTCTAAAAATGACATATTTGACACATTTTTGGTCAAAACCCCCTACCTAGACATAAATTTTCCTATCCATGAAAATGACATACTTGACACATTTATTGGTCGAATCCCCTACCTATGTGTAATTTTTCCTATATATGAAAATGAAAATAAGATAAATTTATAACAAATTATGAGCATGTATCTGCATTTAAATAAAAAGGAAAAAATTTAAAAATAGTACTTATAAAGGACATAAGGATTTCAAAGAAAAATATCACCATTCATGTTGTTTCCAGATGACATGGGATTTACACATAAATAGGCCATACCAATATATTATTTTGATGAGCATTAAGAGGATGTTTTTTTTATGGTTGTGGCAACTCATGCTAAATGGTCACAACATAACAATGACATAAAGAAATTGAGGCCACGCCATGACAATGAGACTAAAAACTCTGATGTTGTTATAGATTCCTTTGCTCCTGTACTTTCCAAATATTCTTTGCATTCTAGAAATATTGATAGCAATGTAAATGATTAATTTATTGTTAGAAGCAAAGACAATGAGCTGACAAAAGATAAGATCTCTATTGGAAAAAGGCAGATCTTCCACATTTACCCCCAATTAACAAAAGATAAGATCTCTATTGGAAAAAGGCAGATCTGCCACATTTACCCCCAATTAGAAACCAGTAACTGAGGACTCTATACATGGGGAACTGAAGACACTAGATGGGGCCCTTAGAGTAGGACAAGCCCTCAATATATTGTTATTATTATTATGTCTCTTAATATCAGAGGGATATGAAACCCCTCCATAAAAACTACTCTCAAACCGTTAATGTTTCTACATAAACCAGATATTATGCTAATTCAAGAAACAAAAGGGGTTGGGGAAAATATTATTAGTGATTTATGCAGGTTTTTGCCTTATTGGTCTTTTCTCTCTCAAACCTCCACCGAAAACTTTAGGGGCTTACTTACTGGATGGAATCAAACAACTATGGCTTTAGTTGGCTCTATTATCTTTGATACTTGCATTGGCACAAGTTTTTTCTCTGAGGAAATGGGTTTTTCCTATTGTTGTGATTAATATATATGGCCCTTTGTAAAATAAGAAGTCTTTCTAGGAAAAGATATTTGCACATGTTTTCTTCAAATATGATAACCCCATTTTGGGGGGAGATTTAAATTTCAATATTTATACTGACGAGGTTTGAGGTGATCATGCTCGTGTTGACCCACTGGCTCGGTATTTTCAACATAAATTGGAGGCCTCCAGGTTGATTGATTTGACCCCTATTGAGATTGTTCCTATTTGGAGGAATTTGCACACTGGTATAGAGTGGGTTGCAAAAAGACTCAATATATTTTTGGTTCAAGATTTTCTTTTACACAAATATGATAAGATTTGATCTTGGGTCACCTTGAGTGGAGATTCAGACCGCCTCCCTATTCTTCTACAGTTAGCAAATGCTGATCCAAAACCCAATTCTCCTTTCAAATGCAATCCCTCTTGGTGTTTTGATCTTGATTTCATAAACCTTGTAAAAGAAGAATGGACCATTTTTTATGAATCTTTAATATTGTCAGCCAGTTTACAATTTGCAAAAAATCTCAAAGAGGTTAAAGAGGCTACCATTTACTGGGCACAAAAGAAACATTTGGACCAAGATTTGAATTTAAAATTTGTGGAACAACAACTTGATGATTTTTATGCTTTTGATTTTTATAATGGTTTCAACGAGGCCACTAGATTTAAGATTTTAGAGTTGGAAAACAAAAAAAGGAAGCTTTTGACTGAACAATGGGTTTACTGGAGACTAAAAGTCGAGCACTTTGCTCAAGAATGGTTACAAGAACACAAAATACTTCCATAATTTTTATAACTATTAGAAAATGAAAAACACTATATGGGAGATGACAAAGGAGGATTAATCAAGATTGACACTTTTGAAGAGAGTGTTGATTTGGAAATCATACATTTCAAATAGTTGTATAAGGAATCAAACAGGGTCAACATTGTTGAAATATCTACACACTTTTTGAGTTTTATTGATGAGTAAACTAATAAGAGAATCATGGGAGAAATATCAATGAAAGAGTTTAGGGTTTTTATGTTCTCTTTTTAAAAATACAAAAGTCTTGGACCTGATGGTTGGATTATATAAAATTTTCTATGTTTTTTTTAATTATCTTAGTAATGACATCCTTCGTGTCATTGAATAATTACGACGGTCTAGATAAATTATTGGGGCCTTTAATAAAACCTTCATTGCTCTCATTTATAAGAAGGACAAGCCACTTTTTTTGAATACTTTTGTCCTATCTCTCTTTGTAATTGCATATATACAAGATTGTTACTAGAGTTATTGCTTCTAGAGTTAAGGAAGTGTTGTCACAAAATATCTCTACTTAACAATTTGGTTTCTTACATGGAAGACATATTCATGAGGCCATTGGGGTTTCGCAAGAATTCATACACACTATAAAAATAAGAAGTTATTAAGGGTGGTGATGAAGCTTGATTTTCCAAGGCTTATGACAGAGTAAATTGGTTATATATTTGGTTATTGTTGATACACCCTAGTTTTTGTTTTAAGGTGATAAATTGTATTATGGGTTGTGTGTATGTATAAATCATACCTTCATGAAATTAAGGTGCAATCTATCAATTCTATGGAATCAAAAGTAAAAATTAATCTAAAGAATTGACAAAATTAGCATTTAACATTCCATGGATCTCTAACTAAGTATGCTAATGAAGCTCTCAACCTTAATCTCCATTAGTGAAAGTCCTAGAATGAGAATTTATGTGTGATGATGCCTAATATAGCTCACAAATCTCAAATTGCAATGCAATTTCATTCAATTATGCTCAAATTATGCTCTCAAATGCTATGCTCTTGATAAAATTCTCTATAGTTTGAATACAATTTCTCATGAATGTCTAGGATTCATAATGATATCAAAATGCTTGCTATTTATAGGATTTACCAAGGGTAGGGGGTAGAGTTAAGTTTATCATGATAAAATCTTGGTTGAGTTGAAGGCTTTCAATGGTTTAAAATTGGGAGACCATTTAAATGGTGGTTTCAAAGGTTGGGACAAAGAGACAATTTGAGTGGTGAGGATTTTAAAGATTAAATGAGTGATCAAGAGTGAAAAGTTTGGAGTGATCCATGTGCTTTCAATCCTTTATTCAAGTTCTTGTCTCCTTTGTTGAAATAATAAGGATTCAATCAATTTAATTAATTAATTAAATTAGCAATGTAGGGGAATAGGTTGATTTTGATTTTTGATTCCAACTATACAATTAATTGATTAAATCAATGATATAGCTTAGATTTATTCCTTTTAGGCTTAGATTTAATTAATTGATATATTTTATTAATTAATCCTTTGATTTAATGTAATTTAATCCCTTTTGATTTGATTTGGTCCATTTGATTTCATAAAATTGCCTTCTGATTGATTGAAATACACCTGACCAAATTTAGGTGTCTACCAATGCCTCTCTTTGAATTGATGTGCGAATCACATTGATTCAAAGAAAATTGATGTCCTGATCTGATATGATTGATTTGATTGATATCTGATACAATGATGTTTGAAGCGAAATTTGATGTGAAACCTGATATGAAACTGGTGACGAATCTGATGCGAAACTTGATGACAAAAAACCCTAATGTGAAAAACTGATGAAAATGCCCCACTGATAGCAATTTGAAATTTTAGTGCCCCATATTTTATTTGAAATGTGATAAAAACAATGTTTTGACCATATGATGCCCCCTTAGAAATTAAAATGAAATTGATAGCAGAGGCAACAAGAGATTGATAAATGAAATAATTAGGTCAATTATGTATTCATTTCTAGAAACAAGATGAAAAATCGTTCACAATATGCCCCAGATGATGAAAAATGTCAATTTTATGTCCAAAGGTTAAAAACATCATGAAATTAGGTCAAAAAAGTATAAATAGAAGTGAAAAAGTTCATTTTTACTATTCATTTTCACTTTTTACCTCTCATTTTAGCTCTGAGACTTTGTGAGAATACGACGATGGTGGTCCCCATACGCGAGCATCGGTTCGAGAGAGGTCGTAGATTTCAGAGGCCAGCAGACTACGGACCTCCGGTGAGTGATTTTGATCTCCTCTAGCGTTTATGACTTCATTTAATGCATTTAATTGATATTTTAACGCCTAGTTAGGGCCTTTTATGATTTTTTCTGTGAAGTTACGGGTAGGATAGAATTAAGTTGCACGTAGGTAGTTAAAGTGAGGCATCCGCGTAGTGAATCAACACATAGCAACTTGTAAAATGACGCGTAGAAAATGACCCAAGTCACGCTTAGTAAAAATGAAGTCACGCGTATAAAACCCTAGCCAAAACCCTATATTTAAGTCACACATACATGTGATAAAGTCATGCGTATGCTGCAAAGTATCGCGTACTAAGCTAATTTACCCCAATGAATGATGAAATAATTCATATGAGAGGTAAAGTTGTGTGTAACCTGAAATGACACGTACACCCTTTAAAGTTGTGCTTATACACAGGCAAAATGACGCCTAAGAATAAAGATTGAAAAACCTTGATCATTTGTGGTTGTCTCTGATAGATCGAATACCAAATTGGTAGCAAACACAAGCAGGTTGGATTTAGTAATTAAACCAAGTGTTTAGGATGATATGATGATCGATGAGATGAATGTTTGATTATATTAATCTAATTGATAGGATAGGATAAACTGATGTATTTTCCCCTTCTCACGATATAGAGTAAGGAAAAATAATTGATGTTGCTCAAAAAGAGTGATAGGTTGATTTGATGATAGATTAATGTAGGATAATCCACTTAAATGATGATACTAATCGAATTCACTTGATTTGCAAAACAGATTCCATTCCAGAAGTTGTATGTCCAGAGTGTTCCAGCGTGGCTTGCTGATATGGTTTATCAGCTGTCAGGGCATGAGAGATGCATTATTGGTAGATGCGGGTTTTTCTATTTCTTAGAGCTTCCTCAGTTCCAAATGAACCATGGACTTCTCACAACTATGGCAGAGCAATGGCACTCTGACCATAATACCTTCCATATGCCTATGGGAGAGATGGCGATTACACGTGAGGACGTGTACATATTGCTACAGATCTTGACTCGAGGAGAGCGGGTCTATTATGATCAGGTGTATGATGGAAGCGCATGTAGACGTGTCTTTAGAGATCATATGATTGGAGATGAGAGTATCACCTGGGCACAGGTTTCTTCTTTTCCTACTCTGCCTGTAGTTTTGGGTACATTGATTGGTGAAGTTTTGTTACAAGATCGTCGTGGTCATGGTTTCACAGTTAATTGGGGTCGCATCCTAGAGGACATGATTGCCGATCCTCTTAGATTTGATTGGGATTTATGTGTATTAGTGTAGTTATATCATGAGTTGCACCATGTAGTCTACATGGGTAGTGCTTCATTGTCTGCTGGAGAGATGTTGTTACATTTATGGACATAGGGGCATATTCCTGTGTCAAGACCGATTTCTACTAGAGAGAGAGATCGTGGATGGCCGTACACATATATGTATGAGGGAATGGTTGTTCAGCCTCAGCTCAGAAAACTATATTATTGGAGATGCATGCTTGATGACATTGATAAAGTTATCTAGAGACCATATCTAGGTTGTGAGGCATGGATAGAGGATGATGATGAGTTTCCATACATGTTTTCTCCTTGTTGGATGATAGGCCGGTTACCTCTTGTGATCGAGAGATTTTTCTATTATAGAGTATCTTGACAGTATGGGAGGATCCAGGATATACCACAAGGTTTGGAACTATATGCACGGGTCTAGGCTAAGAGATCCATGTTGGGTGCACAGGTTGAATTTTAGTATGCCTGTGATCAGATTGACAGATTGGGTTACATGCAGTGGGATATGCGAGAGCATATTACAGATGTAGGGATGTCAGCAGATTACTCACAGTGGATTGCTCGACATAGATTCCCTTGGTTCACTAATCCTGGTGAGCCGATTCCTGACATAGATGATACCTTAGATGATGATGATGGCGGGGGTGGTCATGGAGGTGGACGATAGAGAGCTCCTCAGAGACAGAGATTACCTCAGTGAGCTAGAGGTAGAGATGTGGGTCATGGAGGACCACAGATGAGGGGTGGTCATGCATGGGGGAGAGGTGGTGGATTTAGGATGAGACCAATACAGGGCTTACTGGTAGAATTATGGGGTCTGCGATGACAGAGAGTCATGAGACAGGCTCAGATACATGTTTCTAGACATGGGCAGGGTCCACAGATTCTGGCACAACAGGTGCCTATAGTTCCTCAGATTCTGACACAGCAGGTGCCTATAGCTCCTCAAATTTTGGCACAACAGGTTCCTATAGCTCCTCAAATTCTGGCACAGTAGGTGCCTCAGATATAGGTACAACAAGAAATTCAACCATGTACCATTACCAGGTTAGAGAAGGATGTGCAGGGTTTACAGACTGGGTTGGCTACACTGACTAGCAGGATTGATCAGGTTGCGACTATGATGCAACAATTTATGACCATGATGGCACAAATGCTGAGCATGGCTAGTACTAGTCAGGTACCTCATGCCACACATGATAGATCAGTGGACAGAGATCTAGATGGTGCAGGTGGTTCAGGGACAAGAGATACACCAAGTGCCCCTAGCGGGTCATGATTGATTTTGAGATCATCATTAGATTATATGTATTGTATCAGATGTATCATCTATCGATTTTGATCCAGACTTTGATGTACCATTTTGATTATGTCAGAAATTTGATTCACCTTTATGATGATTTTGTCACTTTGATTTCTTTGATGATATATGATAGACGTTCTTTGATGTCATGATTCTATATGATGTTTATACATTTTCATTTCTACATGCTATGGATGCAATGCCATATGTATGACATAGTTTAGATGAATGGATATGTATGCAAATCTATTTCTAGATGCTTTTTAATTCTATGATGGATGCAATCTAAATAATAAATGCAATGTAATGTATTTTTATGAAGGCATGTTGTATTTTTTATTTTGATAATGCAATATTTCAATGTTATGCACCTCAAAGAATGATGAAATGTTTATGAATTTTTGGATAATGAATAATGATGTAATGATGTTTAACTTGTGTATAATGATTTAATGTGTAATGAATACAATGATAGATGCACAAGAAAGTCTTCATTTTTTATTGATTTAAACCAAGATAAAGATATCAACTTTTTTGAATAATTAACCCCCTTGAACTTAGGAAATCCCCTAAATGCAATTAATCTAAAAATGAGATGCAACTAACTGTCACTTTTGTCTTTGCGAAAGAAATGCAAAATAAGATATATTTTCATCATTGAGCGTTTTGGAACTAGGAGCAAGTACAATCATCATTGATTGGATAACCAATTCATGATAATATGAATACCGCTTTCATCAATTTTGGAACTATTAGAAACTAGTAAAACCCTCACTGGTTGAATAACCAACTATGGGAGTCTGAATACCAGTTTCATCAGATTCAATGTTGCAATTGGATTTTGGTATTAAGATATGGAAGATCTAAATATCCAAGGTATCCATTTGCGTAAACAAACAAATGTTAACCCTCCTTCCCATGAATGTCCTCAATGATTCTTTGATGATCATGTCCTTAGACAAATTCACATAAGTTAGTGGATCTTCCTCAAAATAGTCACACAAAATCAAGAAAATATCATGTCTTCATCATAGCCAATCTAGTTGAAACATCATCGATTAACTAAAAAGAACATGATTCAATGAACATCATCAAAAACTTCAAGTATTTTGTATTGTATCAAGATTTTCAATAGAATTCCATTTATTATTTTGTATTGTATCATTTAGGTTTTGTCAAATTTTAATCGTGAGAATAAGGTCATGAAGCTCAAGGATCAAGTTGTAGGATTGAATGCTTGGGTTGAACAATGATATCCATCAAAGGTTCAAAAATATATCTCCTTTGAAGTTCTAAAAATATCTCATGTCATGTGACCAAAAAGTAGCACTTTTGAATCCGTTTGTATCAAAACCAATACTTTTCCCCAAGTGAATATGTGGCCATGCATAAATCCAGGAAAATGAAACCTAGTATGTGACAATGATTTGACAATGCATCTCAACGACTTTATTATGACTATGCACAAATGACAAATGCAATGAGGATATACAAATGAGATGATGAAAATGCAATATGTACAAATGCAAGTAGGTAAAATCTAAGGGAACAAAAAGTGTCTGTTTTCCAGGTTTTTACCTTTTGGGTTTATTGCTCCTTTTCTCTCTTTTTCTCTATTTTTTTTTGCTACCAAGGCGCCTATTGCTAGGTTTTAACCAAGGCACTTTTCTCTTTTTCAAAATATTTTTTTTTCTCTATTTTTTTATATCATCAAGGTGCCTATTTGCTAGGTTTTCAACAAGACAACCATTTTTTATATTTTGAATGTTTTTTCTTTATTTATGCTCAATTTTCCTCTTTTTATACTTTTCTACTTTTCCATTGTTTTTGAATTTTTTTCTCTTTCTCATTTTTTTTTGGATTTTGAAAATTTCTCATGTTTTTGGACTTTTTGAACTTTTCTCATGTATAAAGAATGATGCTAAACTCATCGGATACACTCTCATATGATACACTTTCCACTTATACTCTTTCATCTTATCATATATAAAACCTCTTTAAATGGATGTTGTTAATAGGTTCTTGCAACTCATCTCCATCACAATCAACTAGCTTGTATGTTCCCGTTCCAAAAGAAGAAGTAATCACAAAAGGTACAAGCCAATTTGCCTCCCATTTTCCTTTCTTTTCTTTCTTTGCTTGGTTTTTAGGGTTTCCTCTTAACACTAAGTCTCCCACTTGAAATGTTCTAGGTTTTATATGTTTATTTTAGTTCCTTGATATTATGTTTTGATACACTTTCAATGCTCATAAGCTTGTGTTTGATGTTCTTCCAAAAATTCCAATTGTTGAAGTTGTGCAACCCTATAATCCTCATCATTTATCAATCCTTGCAATGAGACTCTTAAGGATGGGATCTCAACCTCCAAAGGTAGAACAACTTCTACCCCATAAACCAAAGAAAATGGTGTTGCCCCTGTTGGAGTTCGAATGCTTGTTTTGTAGGCCCACAATGTTGGGTTTATTTGTATGTGCCAATCTCTTCCTGATTTGTCAACCAATCTTTTCAATATTTTGAGGATATTCTTATTTGTAGCTTCAACTTGTCCATTTCCTTGAGGATAGTAAATGGAGGAAGAATGGTGTGTGATATAAAAGGTCTCACATAGCTCATCCTCATCTTTATTCTTGAATTTTTTCCCATTTTCCATGATGATGGCATGAGGAATTCCATATCTAAAAATGATCTGATTAAGAATAAACAAAGAAATTTGTTTTCCTGTTGCAGTTTTCAATGGCACGACCTCTACCCATTTTGTAAAATATTTTGTTGCATTTATGATGTATTTGTGACCTTTGGAAGAATGTGGGTAAATCATTCCAATAAGATAAAATACCCATTGGTAGAAAGGCCATGGTGTAATGAATGGGTGTAACTATTGTGCAGGCATATGAATCATGTCTCCATGATATTGACATTTTGAACATACTTTCACAAAGTGGCAAGCATCTTTTTCTAAGGTTTTCCAAAAATACCCCATACGAAGGATTTTCTTGGCTAGGTTTAACCACCTTGAATGAGACCCAAAAATACCCTCGTGAATGTCTCGTAAAGATAACTTCAATTCCTCATCCTCTAGACACCTAAGTAGCATTCCGTCAAGAATTTTGCGATACAATGTGTCAGATAGGATAGTGTAACGAGCTTCTTGGCATATGAAGTGTCATTTTTGGGTGCGGGTTTGGTCTAAAGGTAAAAATTGGTATTTTAGATAGGTAAAATTTGGTTTGTACCAAGGCAATTCATGTCCATTTAGAAGACAAATGAGTTGAGTTTTAGGTAGCTGAAAAGAAGGTTTCACCAACTCTTCCACCAAGAATTCATACCTAGCATTCTGATCAGGCATTTGAAGTAGTGAAGCCAAAGTAGCCATAACATCTACTGCTCTATTCTTATCCCTTGGGATTTGTTCAAATGTGATCAAGACAAAGTGTTTCTTCCAGTCATCTAACATCCTTTTATATGCCATCAATTTTTCATCCTTAGTTTGATACGCATCATTAATTTGATCGTTGACCAATTGTGAATCCCCATATACTTGTAGCTCTTTTATGTTACATTCTAAAGTCATTTTAATGCCTATGACTAAAGCTTCATATTGTGCAATATTGTTGGTGCATGGGGAAAAAACTTTTTAGGAATTAGGAATGGTGTATCCTTGTGGTGTAATCAATAAAATACCAGCTCCTGAACCATGCTGAGTGTAGGATCCATCAAAATATAATTTTCATGCTTTGGCTTCTACATTTACTATTTTTGCATCTGGAAATTCTAATTGAATATGATGAGAAGAAACTAAAGGATTTTCAGCCAATTGATCTTCTATGACTTGTCCCTTGATAGCTTTACGGTCTACTTACTCAATGTCAAATTCACTTAATACCATCACCCATTTAGCAAATCTTCCTGTAAGGGCTATTTTGCTAAGCGAATACTTTCGTGGATCAATTTTGGCAATCAAATTAACTTTGTGCATCAACATGTAGTGTCGTAGTTTTTGAGAGGCAAAAACTACCACTAGACAAGCCCACTCCATGAAGCTATAATTAAACTCATACTTGATCAAGGTTCTGCTTAAGTAATAAATGGCTCTTTCTTTACCTTCATCATCCTCTTGTGCCAATAAAACCCCTAAAGATCTCTCCATTTCTAAAATGTATAATAGTAAGGGTTTTCCTTTGATGGGAGGCATCAAAATGGGTGGATTTACCAAGTATGTCTTCAATAAGGTAAAAGCTTGTTCACATTCATAATCCCATGTAAAAATAGTATCCTTATGTAGCAATCTAGTAAAAGAGCGGCACTTTTCCGCCAGCTGAGAGATGAACCTCTTAATAGATTGAAGTCTTCCTTGTAGTGACCTCATTTGGCTAATGTTTTTGGTTGTTTCCATTTCCATTATAGCTTGCACTTTTTTCGGATCCACTACTATCCCTTTTCCTGAAACTATGTAGCCTAATAGCTTGCTAGATTGTACACCAAATACACATTTTTTTGGATTCAACCATACTTTAAATTTCTCCAATCTTGTAAATATCTTTTCTAGGATAGGTAGATGGTATTTTATTTTGTGTGATTTTTCTAATATATCATCCACATAATCTTCTAGAAAGGTATGCATCATGTCATGAAAGATGGTTGTCATTTCCCTTTGCTAGGTCGATCCAGCATTTTTAAGGCCGAAGGGCATTAAATTCCAACAAAAAGTACCCCAAGGGTAAGTGAAAGCGGTCTTTTCTTGATCCTCAAGTGCAATTCTAATCTAATTGTAGCCACTAAATCCACCCATCAATGAAAACATGGAGTGTCCTATCGTCAAATCAACTATAGCATCAATGATAGGTAATGGAAAATCATCCTTAGGGAAAGCCAGGTTAAGATCTCTAAAATCTGTGCATACTCAAATGGATTTTTCATGTTTAGTAATAGGTACAATATTGGAAATCCATTATGCATAAGCTATGACTCTTATGAAGCCAACTTACTTTTCCAATTCTACCTTAACCAATAAAGCCACATGGGGGTGCATTTTTCTCAACTTCTGCTTCATAGGTTTTATGTCGGGCCTCACATTAAGGTGGTGCATTATGAAACTTGGATCCAATCCTGGCATATCTGCATACGACCATGCAAAGTTGATTTGATTTTCTTGAAAGAATTCAATGAAATCCTTCCTTTCTGTTGGAATCAATGATGCTGCTAAATGGATGAATTTAGATTCCAATTCTATGCCAATGTTGAACTTTTCTATTGGCTCAATTAGGATAGGAGATCTCTCTTCTTCATGTTCAGGTAAAGTTTCCAATCTCTCTTCCTTAGGTGCCACAGTGGGGTTTTCACCTTTGGAAACATCCGTTATTTTTACTTTTTTGGGGGTCTAGTACTGTCACATGGTGGTTTTCACCACTTGACCTTTTCATTTTTTCCTTTTTTTTTTCTTTTATCTTGTGGATTAAGAGATTGGATCCTTGCCTCCATCATCATGTTTGGATTAAATTCATTTGTGGAAGATGGCTCAACCGCATTAAGGTATTGGGCCATAACATTATCATTGGGAAAATAGAGTAAGTCATTAGGTTCGGTCAAGTCCCAATCAATAAGCTCAAGATGAATAAGGGCTAATGACTCATTAGGTAAGTTTTCATTTAGAGGGTTCAAGGACATGACTTCATTTGAGGGTTTGTATATTGTATCTCTCAAGTCAATAACATGTGCTTGTTCAAGGTGTTCAATAGAAGTCGGATCAAAATTCTCTTCACTAGAATCCTCATGGATTTCCATGGGAAAGAATGAGTGTGAATTAAATCTAACATTTGAATCACCCCCCACGAAGGTACCCAAGGTTCACGTATCCATTGATTGTCACTAGATGCTTGTTCTACATTTGATTCTTGAGAAATAACTGGAACATGTGTAGAACTCGACCCTTGATCCATATTGGCTTGATTATTTGCATTAGGTATAGTAGCATAGGTATGAATGACATCTAACTCTTTTTTGTGACAAGAATCTTCGGATAGGGAGTCCCATTCATATTCTTTGGAGTCATCCTCACTCTCAAATTCCAATATATATACATGCTCATAAGAATCATGAATAGTTTTTGAACTACCTCCTTTCTCTTGATACCCTATTCCTAATTTCTCATCATTTGACCTCCAAGGAGGTTGGATAGGTTCTAGCAAGCCTTTATTTCTAATTCCTAAGGGTCCTCTTCCCTTGTAACCCATCTTTTGCATTATTTTAAATCCCTTGCCATATTGATCAGTTTGGATATTGACATGTTTCACTCTTTCAATGGGAACATTTGAATTATCCTCATCTTTATAGAGCCATTGTAAGACTTCATTATATTCTTTTTCCATGGCTGATTGGTCACTCTCTCTCACAAAATGAGAGTTGTATTTTTCAGGTTGATGATAAATTGAAGGTTTTAAATGTTTCTTTGGGGAAGTGGGTAAGTCAAATAGGGAAACAAAATATTTCCCCACTCCTTTTGAATTGATTCTGCATTGTTTTTGAAATTTATGCATCATCCCACTCATCTTTTGATAGTTTTCCTTTTTTATTATTCTCTTTCATCCTTAGAAGGTCTCGAAGTTTCTTCCCTTGGTATAGAAACTTTTACTGAATTTTCATTGGAATTTGACCCTCATAACTAACTCTCTCTTTTCCCTTATTTGATGTAAGTAAGTTAGTTTCATTAGGATTTGAAGTAGATGTAGCATTTAATGTCGAATCAAGACCTTCTTCTTTGGTTTCCTCAATGATGACACTAGGAAGAACACCTTCTCTATTATGTGCAATAAATAACTCATGAAGGGGTTTCACCATATTGCAATATTGAAAGAGGATTTGAATCTCCTCCAATAGTTATTTCTTTACCCATGTACGAAAACTTGATACATCAATGATAGGTCGAAGGCACTGCTTGCATTTCATGAATCCATGGCCTTCCCAATAAAATATTATAAGTTAATTTTATGTCAAGGACTTGAAAAATGACATCTTTCTTGATTGTACCCACTTGAATGGGAAAAACCACCATTCCTTTAGAAGATCTTTCCTCCTCATCATAAGCTTTTATAGTAATTTGTTTCTTGGGATCAATAGATGACTTGGATAACCATAAAGCTTTGACTAGGTTCAATGTACAAATGTTTAGACTGACTCCTCCATCAATGAGGACTCTTTTAACATGGTGTTTTTGAATCAAAACCTCTATATACAAGGGGAGATTTTGAGGATGGTTTATGGACATGTCATCTTATTCTAAAAATTATAAGCAATGAGGTGCTATGAGATGATCCACCATGTTTGAAAACCTTTATTCTTCCAAATTTTCAGGAACGGTAGTTTCCACAAGAGCTTTCTCCAAGATTTATTTATGATTGGGAGAAAGTTTTAATAGCTCCAAAATGGAAATTTGAGCCAAAGTCTTGTGTAGCTGATCTACTAGACTATAAGGCTTTGTTGAATAAGATGCTTGTTTAGCCAAAGTAGTTGCTTGTGTAGGACCAAAAGTTCTAGGGGTACTTCCTTGTAGGGAAATTCTTGCTGCTTGCCCCCTAGTAACAACATTAGAGGTCTCCTTGTTAGGTTGTTCCTTTATTACCATGACATTGATAGTACTATCATGTTCAAATAAGGCATTAATAGTATTATCATAATTGTGGGTAAAGTTAACTTTGTTATTACCTCTTGAGTTATTTCCATTGTTACTTCCGTTGTTGTTAGCATTTGAAGATTCTCCTTTCTCATGTTTGAAGAAAGGGGTTTTGAATATCGTGTGATCTTAATTGTTTTGAGGCCCTTCTACTTTAATCACACCATTATCAATAAGGTCTTGCACTACATGTTTCAATCGCATGCAATCATTTGTCTTATGTCTTCAATTTCTATGATATTCACAATGATTTGACTCACTCCACCACGAGGGTTTTAATTGTGGTTCATAGGGCTGAGCCCTAGGTTAGTCAATAATCTTATTCGCAATGAGGGTTCTCAATGTATTTTCAAGAGGTTCACCCAAGAGTGTGAACTTCCCTCTAGGAGATGGAGCAAAGAAGGGTTTAGGCTTGTGAGCCTCTTGATTGTTCCCAAAGTTGTTATTGTTATTATTGAAGGGAACTTTGGGTGCTTGATTTACATTATTAGCTTGATTGGATCCTCTCATGAGATTAAATGGAGTAGCCTTCAAGTTGTTTTCTTCCACCACTCCATCATTAACCACACCCTTGTTATTATTCTTCATCCAAAATCGGTTATTTTTAGGAGGAGCCCTATTATTGTTGTTGTTGGAAGTATTGTTATTTGTATTCTTGGTATCCTTGTAGAGTTTGAGTTATCCACTTTTTACTAATACTTCCTCTATAGTAACTCCATTCTCAATTAATTCTTGGAAAGAACATGGGTATTGTAACCTCAACCGATAGTTCATTTCATTATTCAAGCTATTGATGAAGATGCCCATCTTTTCCTTTTTGGGCACACTTCGAGGTTATCTAGAAAATACCGCTCTCTATCTTTGTAGAAAAATCAAGAATCATTCTCCCTCATGTTGTTTGGTGTTGCATAAATTGATCATTGTGACTTCATGTTTAATATTATAAAAGTAGTGTGTCACAAACTTAGAAGCCAATTCCTCAAAGTGTGAATACCAGAAGGTAGTTTGGAAAACCACTCCATCGCCATTCATCCAAGGATTCTTTGAAATAATCTCATTAAATATGTTGTGTCATGAATAAACTCCAAGATTAATGTACAAAATTACCTTAAGTGATCTTGGGGATCGGATGCTCCTTCGTATTTATCATACTTAAGAAAAACAACATTAATAGGGAATGAAACTATAATTAGGGTCTTATCAAATGGAAGTGGACACAATGCTTTGATAGAGAAGGGTTTAGGAGCCCCCATTTGCTTCATGTTGTCCAACTGCATTTGGTATAACTTAAATTACTTATTCATGATGTCTATAAGGTTGGTCTCATCTTCTTTTTGTTTTAACTTATTGACATCATAATTATGAGAGAGTTTAGTCCCCGCTTGTATTAGGTCTAGGAAGTATTTTTCCCTATCTTTTTTGAATACTTTATCCATGAGTTTCATGAAGAACATGATTTGTACCGCTTTTTTGAATTTTTCTTCGGTAGCCTCTTTGTCATTAGGGTCACTGTTACCTCCATTATTATTGTCTACCCCTTGGTTGTTAGGGTCAATTCCTATTCTATTAGCCCCATTATTTTTAACCTCACCATTTCCATTATTGTTAGTTTTTTCCTTTTTGGCGAGGTTAATGAGGTTGGGATCCATATTTACAAAAGGAAAAGCCATCCTGTTTGGTTCTACCTCTTTTGTTGGTTCGATCATTTTTTGTGAAGAGGTAGAGGTACCACTTGGAAAAGGAAGTTCTTTCCTTAAATAAGTGTCATTTGATTGTAAGGTAGACTTTATGTAATGCGATTGGGTGAAATTCGGCATGAGCATAAATCAATAATTTCTTGGCTTTTATCCCTTTTTAACCAATCCCTTAATGATTTTTTTGAATTGTCCAAAGATCAGGGATTCTGATCAATGTAATGTGATGAACAGGTAGAAGGTCCAAATGGGTATCCAAATATGAAAGTTATTTTTTTTCCAAACCATCAAGAAATTACCCTTGCTCCTCTGTCTCAGTCTATACGTGTGACTTCACTTGATGGTACACGAGACTTGAGTGTTGCTTATGCGCTTACTAGATAGTTGTTATGCGCTACTTCAGGATATAGTACGCGACATTTGGTTGTTAGCACGTGACACTTTAGATATGTACATGTCACTTGGAGAGTGACTACACGCAACTTAACACCTGGTATGTGCAATCTGAGTTGTTCAAGCGCAAAAAAACTTCTGACACACATGAAAAGAATGTTTGTACGCACAACTTTGTCAGGTAAAAGGTATTTGTCACTATTGTTTTGATGAATTTTAAAATTTTAAAGTTTGTGATCATATTTCAGGGTGTTCTTGTTTGAAAATTTTAGAAACAACCACAACACACACACTAAAGAATTGTTTCTATACCTTAAACAACACAAAGTGTATGTTCTCAGACGTTATAACAGGTCAAAACAAGAATCTCTTCCAATCAAGCTACCTAAAGTCAAATTTGTCTCTTAATCATGACTTTACAAGGTAGGCTTACTACTTTAACAGGGTTTGTAAGTGTAAATCCATTTAAATAAGTGAAAGTCTCTTATACCCTCTTGACAAGGGCCCCTCACACTCATAAAAACATGATTTAGTGCAATCTCGAAGGACTACTAGAGGAGGTGAAGATTCTTAGCACCTATTTATCATTTGATCCTTTTGAGGATGAATGAATTTATATTATAATGGGGTGGATGTATATCACGGCTAAAGTGAATGTCTCCCACTTGGGTCATTCCCTCTCACCATCCTCGTAAGGTTATTCTCGGGGGCAGGCCCTCTAAAGATCTAGCATGTTCATATAGAAAGAAATAATTGAATTGAATCAAGCAGGTTGGGGAGTTTGATTCACTCAAAGGGTGAAGAGCATATCCCTACTACGTTTTCCAATTCCAAACACTTCAAACACAAATTGTTGATTTTTAACCTCTTGACAAGGAGGTTTTTAGAAATGAAATGTTTGGTTCAATTACCACCTTTCTTTCTATCACTCAATTCCAACACTTTTAGATTTCTAATCAAATTTGAAAAGTTGAGAGCATATACCTAATGTTTTCCTTGAGTGAAAACTAATAGGCTCTAATTACTAGATTTCAGAAAAATGAAATTGCCACAAGTTAAGCAAGTGCAAGCTTGTTTAGAAAAATACCTTGTCCATGTAGCTAGCAAAGGCTAGGCACATTTTTGAGGATATTTTTGTTTTTTGGCTTATACCCACCTAGTGGCGATCGTTCCCTCTCCTTCTCCTCCAACAAGTTAGTCAACAAATCCAACAAAGTGAAGGAAAATAAAATTAAATTGACAACAAATTCAAGCTCCTTTTCAAATTTTGCAAGAAATGATGTTTAAGGAACTTAAGGAACGCAATCAATTTAGAGTTGGAAATTTTTGTTTATAGGCATTACTAACTTTGACAAAATATTCATATAATGCTTCTTCCTTTTCTAAACTTTCCAAAATAATGGCATTAAAGGTTCCCTTTGCATTTTTGTTCAAAATCCTTACCTCTTTGCTCTCCTTGCAAATTTTGTTCTCTGATTTTTGGACTTTAGGATGCATGTTTATCTGCAGAAACAGAAAACACAGAATATTAATTGTCAAATTTTAATAATCTGCAACTTGAAAAATGCAAAGAATAGTAAGCGTCATTTAACAACTTATACGCATAACTTTATTGTTGTCTACGCACAACTTTACACTACTAAAAGCATGATTTACAAACTAATGCACATGACTTAAGAATTAAAAGGCGTAAGATAGCATGCAAAGGAAAAAAAAGGCAGCAAAAAATGGGAGACATAATGTATTTCACGTGGTAAAAGAAGTAGTGCAAGTGTGATTTCACTGCTGGTACGTGTGACTTTGCAGTCAAAGAGGTTATTTCACTATTTTTACATGGTGAAAGAATATTTGTAAGTGTGACTTTACTGTACATAAGCATGAATATTTTTTGGTACATGTCGCTTTGCCTGCAACTTGCAAAATTGACAAGGAAACACACAAAATATGCAAAAATGAAAGAAAAATGGAGATTAGAAGCCTAAAGCCCCATGGTGGGTGCCATTTTTGTATTTATAAATCATACCTTCATGAAATTAAGGTGAAATCTATAAATTCTATGGAATCAAAAGTACAAATTAATCTAAAGAATTATCAAAATTAGCATTTAACATTCCATGGATCTCTAACTAAGCATGCTAATGAAGCTCTTAGCCTTAATCTCCATTAGTGATAGTCCTAGAATGAGAATTGATGTGTCATGATGCCTAATCTAGCTCACAACTCTCAAATTGCAATGCAATTTCATTCAATTATGCTCTCAAATGCTATGCTCTTCATAAAATTCTCTATAGTTTGGATGCAATTGCTCATGAATGTCTAGGATTCATAATGCTCTTAAAATGCTTTCTATTTATAGGATTTCCCAAGGGTAGGGGGTAGAGTTAAGTTGATCATGATCAAAGCTTGGTTGAGTTGAAGGCTTTCAAATGGTTTCAAATGGGGAGACCATTTAAATGGTGGTTTCAAAGGTTGGGACAAAGAGACAATTTGAGTGGTGAGGATTTTAAAGGTTAAAATGAGTGATCAAGATTGCAAATTTTGGAGTGATCCATGTGCTTTCAATCCTTGATTCTCATTGGTTATTCAAATTCTTGTCTTCTTTGTTTAAAATAATAAGGGTTTAATCAATTCAATTAATTAATTAAATTAGCCACATAGGGGAGTTGGTTGATTTTGATTTTTGATTTAAACTATACAATTAATTGATTAAATTAATTATATAGCTTAGATTTATCCCTTTTAGGCTTAGATTTAATTAATTGATATATTTTATTAATTAATCCTTTGATTTAATGTAATTTAGTCCTTTTTTATTTGATTTGATAAAATTGCCTTCTGATTGATTGAAATAAACTTGACAAAATCTAGGTGTCTACAGGTTGGATCACTTCTCTATCTCATATGCCATTCTCATAAATGGTTCAACTTCAAAATTATTCAATTCCTAGAGGTTTGAGGTAGGGCTGCCTACTCTCCGTGCTTCTTTTTTTACTTGTTGCTGGGGTTTTAAGTTGGGCTTTACATGATGCTAAGCAAAATGGTTATGTAAGTGGTATTTTGATTGGTAGTTCCACCACTTTAACTCGTCTCCTTTTTGTGAATGATATAATACTTTTATACAATGGCTCTAGGATAGAATTGAACAATTTTAAGGAGATTTTGGATCTTTTTTGTGATGCTAAAAGCATGGTGATTAATACACATAAGGTTGTTATCTTTGTTAATAGATTACAGGTTGATCTTCAATACTGGATGTTGAATTTTTTCCCAATAAAACTTTCAATTTGCAAGAAGGCTTCAAATATTTGGGCTTTCATTTTAAACCAAATGGTTATATTAAAAATGATTGGTTATGGATGATTTAAAAATTTCAAAATCATATTGACATGTAGTGCAACAGATGAATATCCATTAGGGGTAGACTTACCTTAATTAAAATATTTTTATAAGTTATACCAGTTTATTGGTTGTCTGTAGCTCACATACCCAAGACTTTTCTCAAGATAATAAGGAAAAAATGCTTCTTTTTTTGTGGAAAGGGAATAAGGAGAAAAATGGTATTTATCTTAAAAATAGGATGTTTATTTCAAAGATCAAAGACAAGGGAGGCTAGGGTCTTAATAACATGCATTTATTTGGAGAGCCCTAGCTTCCAAGAGTGTTTGGAAGCTCATTTTCACAAGAGGATTGTGGTATAATACTCTTTACTAGAAGTACATTTCTCTTAAGTCCATTTGTGAGTGGATTAGATATCTAATTAAGACTTCTAGTAATGCTTCTATTTTCTAGAAGGTTTTGTTCTTTCTTTCCCTATTATTGGTCAGTGGTTGTCATGGAAGGTGGTAAATGGAGAAGATATTAAAGTGCGGTTTGATCCTTTTATTGGGTGTGGGAATTCTCATCTTCTCCCCATGGATTTAACCAAAATTTTATCAGAGAAAGGTATTACTACTCTTGCTCATGTTGTTAATCCTAATACTACTAATATATGGAAACACGGTTAGAAAAATAGTGAAAGGATTGGTTTGACTAGAATGGATTGTGAAATTTGGTCATTTTATGTCAAAAGACTAAAGTGGAGTCATGTGAGAATTGGCTATGAACAAGATACTTTTATTTGGTCAAAGAATAAAGCTAAAGGCGTGTACATTGTAAATTTTGGATACAAGACTTTATTTCCTATTGTGGACCAAGACGTAGTATGTTAGTGGTGGAAGAGCATATGGAAGATTCATGCTCTCCTAAGACTAAAATATCTACATGGCTTGCACTCCAAAATGAAGTCTTGACTTTGGATGTGCTAGAAAAAATAAGTTGGCAAGGTCCTGGACGCTGTCATTTATGTTTGAGGGATTTATAATTATAGATCACATTCTTGTCACTTGTCTCTATACTATCAAAGTTTGGTTAGATATGGAAAGAGTGATTAGACAAATGAATGTTTAGGATGGAGGTACATTGTTGCTTTGTTTTGAGAATTGGTATCATAATGGGGCACTAATAGACTATAGGAATATACCTCTTCTACTTGCTTGGGGTATTTGGCTGGCAAAAAATGCTATCATTTTTTGAAACAAATTGATTCCTTCCTTCCAATTCTCCACTCAAATTTTATCTATGTTTGCCCATTTTTTAGATTTACCCCTCGGGTGAAAATACAAAGTCCCATGACTCCCCTTTTGATTGATAAAAAATATCCATGGGGTTTTTTGATGGGGCTTGTCAAGGTAATATTGGATGTTGTGGGGCAGGATGTATATTATTTTTCAATCCTAAACATTTATTTCATTTAGTGCCAGATTGGGTAGTGGTACAAATAACTTTGCAGAGATTATGACCTTGAAACTACTGCTGACTTTGGTTGTGGACAAAAATATAGATAAAATTCAAGCTTTTGGAGATTTTGAAGTCATCATCAAATGGATAAAGGGGATTTATTAGGTGAAATTTTTTTTTCTCTCACCTTTTAAAGATATGATTGATAGGTTGTGATTTTCTTTTTCCATATATTTTTTTTTCATGTTTATAGAGAGCATAATATGGAGGCGAATACCCTTTCAAAGGAAGGTTTACATTTGGTTATGAATATATGGTATGTTAAGGAACACATGGAGGATTAACATATGAGAGAAAACACTCTTTCTATGTAAAATCATTTATGATCCTATTTTTTCTCTTTTCTAATTTGTTTCTCTTTATTTTGGGATCTTTTCCCCCTTTTTGACAGGTTGTTCTCCCTATGGTAGTTCTCTTGGTATTTCTTGGCCTCTAGTTTTGTTTATTTTTCTTCTTTCTCTTTACTTTGTCGTTGTGTTGCTATTTTTTTCCTCTGCAAAGATTATCTAGCCTTTACAAAATGCAATCACATATTTTATTTCAATATGACATTACAAAATTTTTCTAGGGGAAAAAAGTTCACACTAAATGATTCAAAACAATGTGACCTTAAAAAGTTGAAATAAAACATTCAAAATGGTAGCACTACAAGTCTTACTCTAACCTAGTAATCATATATGATATATTGTGAACATAATAAGCATGAAATTATAGCATTACTACTCCATGCTTTCATTTGGGGTAGAGTATAATCAAGTAATTTAACCTATTCTTTCAACTTGGAAGCTTCCTCTCATGACCATAATGGAGAAGATTAGCCAATATGGAATGATTTTCACACTAGAAAAAATATAATGGATGCAACATATTTGGCATATCGTATAATTTTGGATATGCATACAACTAACATTGATGGATTAGATCTCAACAATGCAAATATGAGTACGCTATCAAGTGTATACCATCATTGTTTAATGTCAACTATACAAAAAAAAGTTAATTGAGAGATAACATAACAAGAAATGGTTAAAAATAATCATATTAACATAATGTCACCATACATAGCTCCATGGACACCACTTCATCAAACTAGATTAACTCAACCTCCATCCATACAACATGGTCTTAAGTCCTATAATCCATTAAATATAAACCCAAGTATTTTGAAAAATAAACTAGCTTAGAACTCAAATGATATTTAGTGGAATTAACAATAGGCTCAATTTGAGTGTAGATCACATTTTTCTATTGAATTTGATTTAAAAAACCCAATGGAATTAGTATAGTAATCCCCTCATATTGGCAAATAATTTTCCAATTCTAACACACTTTGGTAGATTTATGATTATTCAACACCCTATAGAAAGGATTATTTAGTAGTTGTGTGTGTGTGTGTGTGTGTGTGTATATATATTGAAAAATAGAAGACCAACTTAGGGGTTCAAAATTGTTATTATAGTTTTAAATTTGAGTATCAAGAGAAATATAGATAATGATCTATAAACTTATGAAAAATTTTAGGGTAAGGATTTCCAAGATATATAAAGAAGTGGTTAACTTGTATCCCTAGTAGTAATGATCATATTGTATACTAAGGGTAAGTAGGATCATCTCATGGTAGACTATACTTGGAGATTAGAACTCAGTAGTTTATATGCATTGAGTAATGATCGTCTATCTAATATAATAAAAAATTAGGAAGACAAATTAAAGGAAATATATGTTGAGATTTTGGTTACCAAAGGTAAATTTGTATTTTTTTTTCTATTCCTTAATTTATTTTTTTAATTTTTTTGGGCAAAAATGGACTGAGCCATTATATTTTATTAATAACAGCTGCTTCGAAAGGCTCCAGGAGGAAAGAAGCAGAGAAGAAAACCTCCTATCCCAGCCAAAGAAAACAATATTTACAAACATATACCAGCCAGAATTTCCCAAGAAGCAAGTCGGTAAACACCGATCACAACCAGAAAACTATAGTTATTCCTGAAGAAAAACCCCTGAAAACTCTACTGAACTGACCAAAAAATGATATCAGAGGATGAAGCAGTCTAAAAAACCACAACCAGACATCAAAACACTTCACTGACCAGCCCAAAAAAACTACATCATGTCATCAGAAAAGAGAACCGTGGCTGCAAACAGGTCACTCCCGAGGCTTAAGTAAGCCATGAAAGTAGCAGGGGAATTGACACATTGGGGCAGAGGCAATGGATTCCTCGGTGGGAGGTGAGGACACTGAATCCCTGGGGACCTGGAAGGCTAGCGACATGGAATCCAAATTTACACCATTATATGTAAAAGAGAGGATAGTGACAATTCTATCAAACAGTGAAAAAGCATCTGCCATCACCGAGGTTGGGAGAAAACCCGTCAGGTTTTTGAGATTGTAGTGAAATGACCCCAAATCCTGTGTGGCCACATAAAGTCTAAAGTTGTCATATAATTTGACATAAGCTTTGTCATTAACTAGATATGAAGGAGAGAACAAACCCCTGACCCAAGCTTGAGAGCCACGCATGCTATATTCTGTCAGAGCCCTATGAATAGACTCTATGGAAGAAAAATCCCCATAGACCACCTGGACTGCCATCTCCATGAAAGGAGTGTAATCCTACATCATATCATAGAAATTCAATAGAAAAATGGAGAGAACTAGTGAATGAAGTAAGTTTCTGAGTGAGTAAGGAAAGAGAAGATTTTCCCCGATAACCCTTCAAATAGGATTCTCCATCTCCATAGGAAAATGTTGGAAGACCACCCGTATGTGGTGATGTAGGTAATCTTCATAAATAGGGCATTTCCAACTATGGATATGCATCCAAATTTGAAGGTTTAAATAACCATACTCTATTATGCAAACCTTAAGAAATCAAGAAGCAAAATAGAGAGAAATAAGCAATGAGGAACCAACAACCCAGAGGTTATAAAGGCAGGCGACCATCAATTCACACGAGGCATGGTGATAAAAATCTATACTCTGGAGGCTCCCCACCAAGTATTCAATTCCCAATAGAACCATAACATCATCAACTTTAATGAGGAATGCAATCATTAACTACAAAGTACAGATATGCTCTGCGTCGAAGACGTCACCCAAATCTAGCATCGCCCGGAGATACTTACCCATCATATGTATGGGAAATAAAAGGCAATGAATGATGAGAGAGATGAAAAAATAAGCCTCAAAAACTATGTTTTTCACTCGAAAGAAGTCCGGGTTCAGGGAACATCCAACACTGACGAGATAATCAGGAAGTAACACCCGATCGATGAATCACCGCGTGGGCTCGGTGACTATCTACCCCGACTAGTGCTTGGTGAAAAGACTGATGGATTGGTGGATTCCACCAAGGAGTACTCAGTGAAGATATGAGTAATCAGTTTGATTTTACCGAGAAGACCATGGGACTCGGAAGACTAACACTAAGAAGTAACTGTTGCTCAGTGGGATTTTACCGAGTAGGCAGAATTGAAGAAGGTTCTAATGTTTCACCGAGCACCCAATCTGAACCTTTATCAACCATAAGTGATTTGGATAATGCTTCCATATCCCATTCAGATGAGCCTCTTTCCAACCAAACTCCTTTATTAGCTAACAAGTCAGCTAGGCCATTTTCCTCTCTATAGAAATGTGAGACTTTGTATTCCTCAAAATCGGACAGTAGACTTCTCACCTGCTTAAGAATATATTGGATCTCCCAGCTAGAATAATTTCCCAGCATAATGACCGAGGTTATGATTTTTAAATCACCTTCAATGTGGATTATACGAATGTCATTAGAGATGGAAAGGCCAATACCCAAATGTAGGGCTCTTTCTTCTGCAATATTATTGGAACCAAAGGGAATCTTGGAGCATGCCACCCGAATAACTTGGGAATTTGAGTCTCTTAGGACATATCCTGCCCCTGAAATCCCTGGTTTCCTTTTTAAGCCCCATCAAAATTGAGTTTGACAAAATCCTTATAAGGTGGATCCCACTTAATGTCCTTCCTTCTCTCCCTCTTAGTTTTCTTACCAATTAATTCTCCTTTGAAGGGAATAGAAATGAGAGGCCATGAGTTTAGTACCTAGGAATCTTGATTGGAGAATAGAGAAGAAATCAACTTAGATCTAGAAGTAAAGGCATTAACCATTTTTGATACTAACTTCTCTACCACCTCACAAAATTTCTTAACCAAGCATTTCTCCTTTCTGAAAATCCTCTCATTTCTTTCCCACCAGATGCTCCAAGTGACTGTTGCAGGGATCACCCTCCAAATTTGAGTAAAGAAGGAGTCTTTAAAGAGAAGGGGCCATTGTTTAAGAAGGCCCATTAGCTCATCTGGTAGGGGGCCATTGTAGCCCAACTTCCCGAGGATCCCATACCAAATATCTTGGGCAAAAGGGCAGGTTACTAGAAGATGGTTTGATTCTTCCAGATGTAGACCACATATAACACACTGGAATCTATTAGCAATACCAAGTCTGAATAGGTGATCACTAGAAAGGTTTCTCTTAAGGATGGCCAACCATAGAAAAGAGCCTTCTTTAGGTAGAACAACTGGGTGCCACCAAAAAGAAATGATATGCCTACTAGGATGGATGTCTTTATTGGATAGAGAAGAGTAACTAAGATTAATTGAATATCTTCCATCAAGAGCTAATGTCCAAATCAACTTATCACCCTCCTGATTGATGAAAATGGGCCCTTGTTCAAAGATACTAGCCAGGAAGTCTATTTGAGCCTGAGAAAGGTGGAGCTGAGAGGGATCTTCCTAGACTTCCCTAAGCCCATCAACTGATTTAGATAGGACAAAATAATATTTTAATGAGATCCCCTACTACTGCTGGAGAAGATTTTTAGTTTCTAGAGAAAAACCTGGTGTTAGCACTTTTTCTTGTAGAATCAATCTATAACAATAAATGCTTGACTCTTAGATTCTCAATTTAGATTCATACATGGAAAATGATAATTAACAAGGATACACTCCTTCTACACTTTGAGTTCCACAAACTCAGGAGGGTGTACCTATCTTCAGATTCACTGCTTCACAGGAAATCTTATAGTGGATCAAGGATTTCTAATCCTTCTTTTTAAGTTTTTTGACTTAGGAAGGTAAACCTATTAATTCTCTCTTTAAGGAATCACCAATATAAACTGTATTTCTCAATACAATTAGCTAGACATATATATTATGGATAACATAAAGTAAAATATTATTCAATATTTGATTGAGTTGATGATACAAACTACTTATCAGAACTTGACCAATGCCTAATCTTGGGCCATAGAGTCATAACGAAACATACATTCACCAAAGACAATTAATCAGAATACAAATAAAATCTTAGATAGAATTCCTTATAGACTATCCTCTCACTCTCATACCTGTATCAAATTTCTACATAAAACCCTAACCCTCTGGAACTATTTGCAAGATTTAAACCCTCCTTGAAAGCAACTCACAAATAATAACACAATTATCTTATAACTGGTACAATTAAAATGCCTTACAAATTAAACATACCAGAGCTAAATGTAAATGCAAAAATACATCAAAGATTTGAAACTGGAAATTCCATTGTATTTTATTAATGGTACCTTGACTTCAATACATTAAAATTGACTAGAAACTTGAAACTTAGACACAATTCAAAAGCCTGCCTTGCAATTTTGATTTTACCATCCTTTACAATATCTTACAACTTGATATTTATAGCCAACATTAGTCATCTTGGAATCCTTAAAGATCAAGGATGCAACAAGCTTTGGATGACTAAGCTAGGAGACAAAACTCAGAGTCAAATAAGACAAAATAACAAGTGGACAGAATAACCACTTTTAATACAAGATATTCAAAATACTTTTGTCTTCTGACCGCTTGGTGATTGTAACTGCTTCAAAAATTGGTTGGAGAAAACCATCTAGAATTTGTTATCTTTGATCTTGTTGATGTAAAATCTTTTATCTCCCATGTCTTATTCAAACTATTGGGAGATATTTTCATCTGTGGCATTTCATACATTATGTTCTCCTCCTTGATCAACTGCTTGATACTTGTCCCTCTAGGAAGTATACACTTCATCACTTGGCCAATCAAACCCAATATCTTCATCCTTTTTTCTGTTCATCTCATCCCAGTTGACACTTGCCTTCTCGATCTCTTCTTTCCAGAATTCAAAAAATTCTCTGGCTCTGTTGATGATTTTTATAGTTTGAACAAACAAAACCGTGCTTTCTAAGGTAATGATGCTATGTGTCCTGGTGGTTATTGTTTCTTTTATTTTCCTTAGCCATAGTGCCTCATTATTTATATCACCACTCCTTTTGAATAGGTTGGGATACATCTCATACCTATCCTTTGAAAATTCTCTTCTCAAGGTTTTTATCTTTTCAATGAGGGTGCTTATTTTGAAATCCATGTCTATCATCAACTTTAGGCACTTGTAAGTATTGGTTAAAGAAATATCAACATTATTTTTCTCCTTGGATAGGGAATAAAATACTTTCAAATCAGCCCATTTTCCTTTCCATCTATCCATGAAAAAGTCCCATTGATATTTGTTTGCATAATAATCACTTATTATGTTAATAATATTCTTTCCTAGCAAATAAAGAGTAGCAAGATTCACTTCCCTAGCATACCTAATGAGGCTGGAATATATCTTATTAGAGTACCTCTGTTTAACCCATTATTCTGCTTCTTTGTATGTTGAGGAGTCTTCAAGATCTTTCTTACTGGTCTCTTCTAATCTTGTCCTTTCAGTAATCAATCTATTTCATTCCAATTCCACATCTTCTTGGGTAACAGGACTTGATGGCATAGGAGAAGGGGGATAAGTTATGAATGGGCTAGATGATGAGGGCTGGTAGGGATCTTGTGTAATCATCATCTGGGGAACAAAATGTTCTGATTGACTACCTTCCAAGATAGCAATTCTCTTATCTTTCTCAATAGATTTTATTTTTTCCTCATTGTAAGCACCCAGAACCTTCTCAAAATTTTCACTCAGGCTTTTGAGTTCATTTTCCAATCTTTGGGATACACTTAAACTAAACTTAGAAGATTCTAAGGTTACACTTGCTGCTTCAACAACCCTTGTTTCTGCAACTCTCTGTACCAAAATGATACTTGAATGTTTAGCCTGAGTGTCTTCACCAGTTGTTTTGGGGTTCTTTTCCTTAATTGCCACATAGCCAGGGCTGCATGATCTTCACTAAAATTTAATCCTTTTGAAGCTTGTTGTATCTCTTCTTCAGAGGTAAGAACAATCTTAGTATCTTTCGTGTCAACATAAAAAATAATAACATCATCTATAACCCATTCTTGGAGTATCAATACTCCTTTTTTACCATCTCTCTTCCTTCTTGAGGAGTTATCTTTTCAAACCTAGACAACAGCCCCTGTTTTAATTCATTTTCAATTTCTTATTTATCTCTAATAGGTCATTCTTCTTGATTTTGTTGGCATTTATTCTTGAATTCATCAATATGAATTCTGCACAAGAATTGCAAAAATGCTCTTCAACTGACAAAGTTGTCATCATAAAGGAATTTATCACTTTCCTATTGTTTTAATGGATGCAACTCTTTACCAGCATACTTTTCCACTATTAAATCCAACTGAGCATGTTTTGTCTCTTCAGGCATCCCTTCCTATAATTCCTCAGCTGTGACATAGATTTTCCCAGTATTTCCCATTTGTACTAATTGCTGAGCTATAGATTGTTCATCCATGTGTAGTGGAGATTGGGAAGGAGAATTAATTTCTTCATGTTTTTGTTGTTTCCCTTCTTCTATTTTTTTCCTTTTGGGGGATGATAGTGTTTGAACACTAGAATCTAGTGGCCTTTTCCCTTTTGGATCAATGGTCTTTCCACCTGTTGGAAAAATTGTGTTGTATCCCCTGCGCTTGTATATGACATATTCTCCTGGTGGAATATTTCTAGCAGGGAATGCCCTACCCATAATTGCTTTGGCCTTTTCTGGCTTTGTGTGCAAAATATTGTCTCTTTTCTGGTTTAGTGCCTGCATAATCTCTTCAAAAATATCCATTAAAGACTCAATTTTCTTATCCCGTGGCTGAAATTCCTTTAAAGGGTCATATAATTTATCAAAATGGTGTATAAAATCCAGGATTTTCTTATATGCCAACCATTTTTCTTTCTTTATCTTCTGGTTTATCAAGTCAAATTCATTTCTGACTATATCTTCTGGAAAGTTGAATTGACGATTCAACACTACACATTTTTTCTTTTCCCTGAACATGTCTTTAATAAATGCCTCTGGGTCAGCACACCTAGATATTGTAGTGGTCAAATTGTAGGGTTTTAAATAATCCTGCAGGTGTTTCCATCCTCCCTTGGTGATAATGAATTGATGAGCAATTGTGACCACAGGAAATTTTTTTCCTTTTCATCTTCCTATTAGTGCATCCTCCTGCAAGCCCCCAATCTATCTTAAGACCTTTGCTAATCCTATCTTAAGGGGTACTTTGTAGGGTAATATGTTTGGAACTCCCTTGAAGCCATAAACCCTAAATACTATTGATACTAGGTAAGGAATAACATCACCCCAGTTATGTACCTTATTAAGCTCTTAGTCATATTCTTTTGGCCTCAAGAATTTTAATAGTGCTACAGGAATCCTAGGATCATGCTTCAACAATAATGCCCTAAGTCTGGCAGCAAACTATCTGTCAAAATTGATGTAACTTGCCTCTTTATTGTCCCAAGTCATATCTGCATTCCATAATTGTATAGGTATGATTTCATCATCCTTGACTCTTATCAGCTCCATCTCCTTTTCAAAATAATCATCTCCTTTATATAGAAACATGCGCATCAACAAGGAGTACCATGCAAAAGGTCTGGCTATCTTCATTTTTTGGATACCTACCAGTCCTTCATGAATTAGGTCTACAATGTATGGACCAAAATCAAAGATTATTGCTAGATGGGCATGCAAAATATGGACCATCATGAGCATATAGTGAATGGGCATTTCAACTTGTTCATCATCTCCACAAACTTGGAAAAGGGCCCTATATACTAATTTGGCCTTTAGTGTAAAATAGTCAAGTTTGAATGGCTCTTTGGTATTAGGCCCTACCAGAACCAAATCGCAAACTGTGCCAAAATATTTTTTCAGGGGTCCTTCTCTAAAATATTTTCTCTGGGCTTGGTATACTTCTTTCAATTGATCAAAGTCAATCTTATCCTTAGAAGTATTTCGATCATTTAATTTGAAAACCTCCCTGATTTTGTCTGTAGTCACGACCTTTATTAGGATTTGCCCATTTTTATCCCTGACCACCCTAGATACGCTGTCATAATCCCTAGCTATGCGTATAAGCATATCCATGTCCATGAAAATCCCAAACACTACCAACTTTCCTACGTCGAACTGCCACACATTAGTGTTTGGGGGACTAGCATTTATTTGACCAAAAAGTACCTTAAATAGAGCCAAACCAGTCATACCTATTCTGGCATCTTTAACAGACTGACCCAAATCATATAGACCTTCAACTATTCTCAGACGCAGATCCTTAGGGACTAATTCCTTTGTTTTAGATGCATCATTAGTTGACATAGTCAACTATTGCAGCAAGTCATCACATACATTTCTATCCTTATAATTTATTTTTCCCGAGAATTCCCTTCTGGCGGCATTGTGAATTTAGGGTTTTGTAGTTTAACAATTGATCATTTCAATAATAAAGCCCTTATTTTATTGCACATCCTATTAATTCCTTTCAAATTTATTATGACCCATAAATACGAGTATCATAAAATTACCAATTTCGTGGAAGCTTTAAAATCTGGATGTGATCACTGCAACTCTTTTCCGCTCCGCAACCTTTATCAATTATGAAAAATGACTTGAGTGATCGATAACATAGAAATCCTATCATATTAAGCATTAACTGGGAAGAGACACATGTTCGCCATTACTTCTCTGAGTTTAATGTTTGGCGTTCAACTGTTGAAATTTTTTACTTCTGTATTTTAAAACAGAACCGTCGATTTCACTGGCTTCTCCTTGTATCAGATGGTTTACAACAAATTCTTTGCAAAATTCATCTCCTCGGACATATGGCATGATGACGCATTCCCTTGAAGAATATATCTTGATCAATTTTGATCTAAGGCTTTGCACCAGCCATTCGATCCTTCTTAACTCAACTGATCTTTGCTTAACTCTGCATTGCTATGCGGTCCCATCAACTTAGACACGCGTCATCATGTCACTTTCCCTCGATAGTTAAAGATCAGATGCTTTATGCTTAAGACTTTGTGCCAACCGTTAGATCTTCTCAATATTTAATGGCTTTAATTACCTTTATAATCCGCGTCCTTGATCTTGCAGAGACACGTGGCATCATGGTGCATTCCCTCATTGGTTAAAGCAACACCATATTTTATTTAAGGCTTTGCGCTAGCCGTTAGATTTTCATTAACTTGACCAATCTTTATTCAACCAGCTATTTACCAACTGTGGTTTTCAAAGTACACAGTGGGGCTTGTGTCATCACAGTGTATTCCCTTGATGGATAAAAGCCTTTCATCTTATGATTGAGTGTTAACGCCAGCCGTCAGATCTTCATGGAGATGGCACTGATTTATCATATCCTTTATTAAATCGATGGGCCCACTGATTTTCTAGGTGTCACCACGACGCTTTCCCTCGATGAGTAACTCAACAACATCTTTTTCATGAGGGTTTACGACCATCGTAGGATTAGATCTAACTTTTCCTCTATTTAACTTTACCTTTATGACAACACTCTAGCCCACCTAGGACATGTGTTGCAATGGCGCTTTCCCTCGATGATAATCTTTGTTCATCTTTCATCCACAGGAAAAGCGCAGGTCATTAGATCAAATTTGATCTACGGTGATTTCACAACCTGCATTTCAACTGTGATTGAATCAGCCAAATACATGTGTCATCATGGCGCGTTCCCTCGAAGAGTAAAAATCAATCATCTTCATTTTGAGGGAATGTGAGAACCATTGGATTAAGAAAGACTTGCATGACACATGATAAAAGGAAATAAAAGGCTTGTAGGATTTTATTTAGGAAATATTAACGCTTAAGACTTAGGCTAAAATAAAAATGACCCTATTCGAAAATAACACATGGTTAAAAGATCACTTAAGTGACTGAAAAAGTAACTTGAAAATAGAACCCGTCAAGAATTTTCAGGGCATTTTTTCAAATTCAAACAAATTATGACACTAGACTTAGGGTTTCCATCATTTTTAGGAGCTGGGTGGAACATTTTAAAGGGAAAATTAGCATCACTATGAATAAGATCTGACATTTTTTGGCAAGACGACGACTTGGGAATAAAAATTCTTAGGATAAGACCTCAAAACATGAAATATTACCAACAATGGCTCTCTCTGAGGATGCTTAAACGCCAGATTATAGAAAGGATACAGATCTATGGAAAAGTAGACCAAAACTGCATTAACCTATTACTAGAAACAAACACACAACATAAACAAACACACAATGGAAACAAACACACCTGTACATATGATACAACACTATTGTACATGGAGAAACAATTAATTCATTTGAAGAAGTTTTTAAGAAATTGTCCATGCACTAGTAGTTCCTGTTCTTCATCATCCATATTTTTGAGAAAATATGAATCCTTTCCACAAGTTTGACAGATAAAAAAAGGCCCCAACCACAGTGATTCAAATTTTTTATGTTTTCCATTGTCTTCAACCCTAGCATTCCATTGCAATACCAAGTCACCAAGCTGAAATTTTCTCTCATTAGCCCTCTTATCAAAAAGGTATTTCTGTAAGTCCAAAAAAGGGGTTAGAAAGCATATTTAGGTAACCACAAAACACTAAACAATATGCTACCCTAACTAATCTAACATTAAAACCATTTGAAACAAGAGTTGAGATATATGCAAGATAACACAAGAAAACTCCCTTCAAATGTAGTTCTAATGGTCTCCTTTCTTCTCCATATAGGTTGAAATGTTGCTCTTTGACAAACACAATTGCGCAAAGAACTTGAAAGCTTGGATTGATAATGAGAATCACTAGGAGATAGTGGTTCTTGAGGTTCTCAAGAATCTCGTGGTTAACCTTGAATGAGAGGAATGCATCCCATTTTATAGAAAATGAGATACAGTTTGGTGAGATTGCACAAAATCCTTGCATAAATGCAGATTTTGGTTGGTGAGATGCTTGGAAGCATGAAATGGGGGAGAGATATTGGAGGATATTGAAGATATTGAGGAAGCACCTTAATAGGGATGTGATTCCTCAATTAAGGGATATGGGAATTAGGTGAGATTAGGAGGATATTAATTCAATTAATAAATCAATATTCCTCACAAATCCAAATTAGATTTATGAAATTATAGAATCTCATAAATTGGAACGAGCTAATTAATTAACAAAAATTATTTAATTATTGAAGACTTAGGAAAATGGCGAAATAAATAAAGTTTATTTATTTATTCAATTAGGACTTAGGATAAACAATGGGTTATTCATCCAAAGGGGGAAATTAGTGGATTATAGGTCGAATTGAAGATATTGATGTCGAATTGAAATGATTTTGATAATGTTGATAAGGATTAGGGTTAATTTTGAGGGTTCTGAAATAGTTTAGGAAATCATGAGGCGTCGATGAAATTTGATAATGCGCCCACGTAATGATGATTGGAAATGATTGAAAAGCACCAATGAGCTTCGATGGCATCATAAGATTGAAATGGGGAAACATCGATGATCTTTGACAATGTTCCTGAAATGATAATCAGAAATAGTATTGACAATAATGAACAAAACTATTGAATTGAAATTGATAGATTGATAGCGATAACACCGATGATCTTTGACAATGTTATCAAATGGTTGATTGGAAGGATACAAAGCATCGATGATCTTGGAAAATGCTCCTGAAATGATGATAAGATTGATTAAATTAGAATTATGGTTTGATCGATTGGTTTGAAATTGGGTTAATTAAGCATCGGTGATCTTGGACAATGCCCCAGAATGGTCAGAAACGAGTCTAGAAAATTCTGCAAATGATTAAGAATAGAATAGGATAGATTTGAAATGATTTAGGAAGGTTTGGAATGGTTTAAGATCAAATAGGATTGGTTTAGGAAGGTTTGGAAAATGATCGATTTGATAGAGAAAGTAGAATTGTTAGTAAATAATTGAACAATTTTGCAATATTCAATCATTGATGAAAAACACAATGTCGCTATACAACAAAAATCATATGCGTGACATAGAGGAATAATTAGGTCACAAAACAACATTTTGATTGTAATGTGAAAAATGTTAAAACACGTAGACCAACAGGCTTGAACCATTTTTAGGTGTCTACAATTTCATCTTTTGTTGCATTTTGATATTTTCCCTCTGACTTTCTCTCCTTACTTCATCCAATTCTACCAAATGAACCATTCTTTCTTCCATGGGTTCAAAGACTTCAATATCTTCATCTTGGATAAATTTATAAATTGGAAGCAAATTATTGACAGGCATCCTTGATTGAACACTATATACTAATTCAAAGGGAGACTTTTCGGTGGCCTTTTTGACAGTGATTTTGTCTGCCCAAAGGGAAACTTTTAACTTCATATGCCAGGCTCTTTTATTACCTTCCACGGTCTTTTTTAAAATTTGCAAGAGATGCTTATTGCTGGATTCTACCTAACCACTGGCTTGTGGATGGTATGGGGATGAATAAGACATAACAATTCCCATATTAGAGCATAAATCAATAAATTCTTCATATCTAAAACACATGACATTGTCCATTACCAACTTGATGGGAACACCAAATCTTGTGATTACATTGTTCATCAAAAAGTCAATGACAATTGTAATTGTCGCCCTTTTAGTTGGAACTACCTCTACCCATTTTGTAAAATAGTCAGTTACCAATAGAATCCAACTATGGCCCCCACTTGACTTCTCAGCAAACTCTCTGATGAAATCCATTCCCCACATGACAAAGGGGGCTTCTTCCACTACAAGATTCAATAATAAAGCTCATGAAAACTTCATTTTGCTTGAGAATCTCTGACATGGCTCACATTTTTTGACAAAAGTATAAGCATCTTGCAACAAACAAGGCCAATAGTACCCAACTCTCAAAATTTTATGAGCTATTGATTTGGCAGAGTAATGCCCTCCACACATTCCAACATGCATTTCCTTAAAAATCTATTCTGATTGTCCTTTGTCAAGACATAACAACAGGATCCCATCTCTGTTCTTCCAAAAAAAATCACCATGCAAAAAGACATATTTTTGAGCCTGCAATCTCAAACTCCTCCTTTGGTTATCACTTAGGTTATCTGGACTCTTAGCATTTTTCAAAAAGTATACAATATTAGTGTACCAGGGTTGTATTTGAATACTTGTTAGACAATTTCCAGATGTATCAACATTGTTAACCTGAATTAGGTCCAAATTATCTTCTGTCATCAATTTTTCTAGTCCCAACCCTCTTACACATTTTGTGATGTGGATTTCCAGATAAAATTGTTGAAATTTATTTATCCACTTGCACCTCTTCCCTGTTACCTCATTTTGGACAAAAATATCTTTAACAACAGCATGAGGAACATATGCATTCACCTTAGCACATACTAGATAAGGCCTGAAAGCACTGACTACTTTTACTAAGGCATAAGCCTATTTTTCCATCAACTGATAATTTAACTCAGCTGATTGTAAAGATTTTCTGAAAAATGCTATTGGATGTTCAAATCCCTCATCATCTTTCTGCAATAGAACTGCAACAATAATATGGAAAGAAGCAAAAGTGAACAGAGAAAAGGGTTTGGTATAATCAGGGGACACTAGGCCAAGGGCTTCTTGGATGGCTTGTTTTATTTTTTCAAAGGCTAACTGTGCTTCTTGATTCCATTCAAATTTTACATCCTTTTCAGTAACTTGACAATGGGTTTGACCAATTCTGCAAAATTGGCAATAAATCTCCTGAGAAAATTGATTTTCCCTAAAAATGATTGTATACCTTTCAAGTTTTTGGGAGAAAGTACCTTCTGAATAGCCTCAACTCTTTCTGGATATATTCTTACTCCCTCGTTTGACACTATGTGGCCTAGAAGTTTCTCCTTAGTAAAGGAAAAGTGGCATTTCTTTAGGTTCAGAGATATCCCATATTCCAATACTTTTACCATAACCTTCTCCAAATGGTTACAATGGTCTTCTACCTTTTTTCAAAAAGTTGTTAGATTGTCCTGGTACACTACCATCAGAACATCTATGAGATCTTTGAAGGCTACATCCATGGCCCTCTAAAAGGTCACACCAGCATTTTTCAAACCAAATGGCATGCGAGCATACACATAAGTGCCCCAAGGAGTAGTGAATGTTGTTTTAAATTGTTCAGATTCTTTGACTAGCACTTGATTGTACCCTAAGAACCCATCCATCATAGAAAATAAATCACATCCAGTGACTTTATGCAACATAGCCTCCATATTGGGTAGTCCATAGTTATCTTTCAGTGAGGCCACATCCAAGTTTCTAAAATCAACGCACAATATTATGTCCCCATTCTTCTTTCTCACAGGGACCAAGTTAGAAACCCAAGATGAATGTCTTATAGGCTGAACTATGCCTGCATCTCCCAGCTTCATCAATTTTTTCTGCATTTTGGTAGCCAACAGTGGATTAATGGGCCTTTTTTTTTTCCTAAATGGTTTTACATCTTCTTTAAGAGGGATTTCATGCTGGAACAAGTCTTTTCTATAAGCTTTAAGATCCTCATAAGACCAGGCAAAAACATGTTTATATTTCTTCAGCAACTTTATCAGATTTAGTCTCACCTTTCTATCCAATTTTTTTCCCAATATAAACTAACTGAGGGGAAGTCTCAGATCCTAGATTGATTTCTTCCAAATCTTCTAGGGTAGAATTGGATTTTTGGGCCATATAATTGTCATTTATGCTAAACATGCCCTCCAATTCAACCAATCCTTTAGGGATATGATTAGTGGCCAATTGAAAAAATTCTTGATCAAAGATATATTCCTTGCCATCTACAACTGCTACTAAGGATTCACAATCAATTTCTTGGCCATCATACTGATCCACACATTGGATGAACCTGAGGATATCATCATCATCCTCAAACACTTGCCAATTATGGACATTGTCAGGGACTGCTGGTCTATTTTTCACCTCTACCAAAGACATGCCAGCAAGGGTAACATCATTATTTTTAAGGGCAACATTTGTGATAAAATCTGCCATTATATTGTTAGATATTTCTACCCAAAGGATGTTGAAGGCGTCAAAGAACTTTAACCTATCCCAGACTGCATATTTGTACAATTTTAGACTATCATCCTTGGAAGCATATTGGACCCTTATCTGAGCTATGATTAACTGAGGATCTCCATGAATTTTCACACACTTGATACCATGTTTAATGGCAATATCTATTCCCAATATTAAAGCCTCATACTCAGCTATGTTATTTGTACAATGAAAGGCTAATTGAAAAGAATACTTGAAAGTAGTACCTGATGGGGATATGAACAAAAATCCTACTCCTGATCCTTCTTTGGAGCACCCTCCATCAAAATACATCTACCAAAGTCCATCTTGTTGCAGTAGTAACTCATCAACAATGGGGTCAGTATTTTTCAATTGTGGTTTAATCTCTTGCACAACAATATTATACATGTCAATATTTACACAACAATTTAACTGGTCAGGCATAACCATCTCCACCATGACAGATGAATGAAGTTCTCTGTACAACCTAACCTCATTACTGTTTACAGGAATTGTTGCATAAGATAAATCCAACTGCAATCTTCCACCAACTGTTGTTGCCCATTGTCTAGACAAAAGCAAACCATAATAAGTTTGAGTATCCACAACAACTATGTCCATTCTATAAGTAGCATCTGGGAAAGTAGAAATTTTTACTTCAATATCCTTCAATGTTCCTATCATAGGAACTTACCTATTTCCCTTTGCAAAACAACCTCCAACAGGTGTGGTGACTTGAAGTCCCAGTTGTTTCATGACATGGTATGCCATTACAGTTGCTGCAACACCAAATTCTATCATGCAATTCTTCAGCAAGAAATTATTAACAACCAAAGTGACATAAAATAGATCCACAGAAAGTGGTTCTTGAGTAATTACATTACCAATACAGATGGTAGAGATTTCTTTATCTTTTCCTTTTATTTTTCCTTTCTTTTCCTTGACTGATGGAAATTATTTTTTATCATCATTAGGAATCATGGGGAATTTATCCTGATTTTTTACAGGGATATCATCTATTCCTTTTAGAAGTGCCAATGCAGCTTCTTTGTGCTCCTTTATCTTTAACATATCCATTAATGGCACTGAAACTTTCATCTCATTCAAAGCATGTTTCATATCAAACATGGGTAATTTGGAAGATGCATCACCTATCTTCTTGCCCCTTTTAACTTTATCATTGGCCATTTGTTCCTCTGTTATTTTTTCTTTTTTTCGATTTGATCAAAAGAAGGATTTTCTTGTCTTGCCAATCTCTTATCTCTACTTTCCTTGACAAGAGAGTCTACAACATATTGAGGAGAAATTTTCCTGGTGTATGTAGGGGAAGGTTTATCTTGAGTAGGTTCCACTCTCCTATTTCTCAAATTGTATGCATCCCTAGCTTGATTTATAGCTGCAACTGTCAAGGATCTTTTCTCTTCATCAATAGGAACTCTGAATTGAGAATGTGATTTATCATTTCCTACTGTGTTTACAGTTGTTCTTGACATAATATCACCTTCATCGTATGGATCAGGAAGAATTTGTGGATGATATTTAAAATAAAATCTTTCCCCTCCATTCACAATTTGAGGGGGTGGGATACTATCTGGAAACCATGGATAATATTTTCTTACTATAAACATATTAATAGTAGGGCCTTCTTGCCCTGCACCCGTTTGTTCATCCCTATCATTCATTTGATTAGATAAGGCTTGGGCTACCACACATTGATATGAAGAATGTGGCATATTACAGGCAACACACCAAGGAGTGTTTTTAACATAGTTTGTACTATTCCTTTTCAAGGGGTCAGGATTTTCCTTGGCCTTTTGGTTATCTTGGTCTTCAGGGATGGGCTTACCATTATTCTAGTTTGTTTTGTATGGGTTGTCTCTCAAGTTAGGCCACTGGTCAAACCTTTGGTTTGGGTTTTTATTATCACGGTAACTTCCCCTGTCATTTTTGTCCATTTTAGCTGTGAGATATTTCACTGCACTTACTATTTTGTCAACATTGTTGACCTCCTTGATAGGTTTGCTAATTTGTCCCTTTTCCTTCCAAAGTTTATTTTCATCCCACTTTCCCAATTTTCTTGACACTCGCCTATTGCTTTCAATATCAATGGCCACTTTATAGGCTTCTCTCAAGGTTGTTGGGTTCTTGTCCCTAAGTAAATAAGACATCTTACCATCAGCAATATTAAAATAAGTGGTTAGACATACTTCCTCATCTAACCTTAGCACTTGGAACAATTTATTCATGGCCTTTTGGAATCTAATGTTAAAATATGCCATATTCTCATGAGGGTGCTTCTTGATGTTATTGAATTCATTTAGCATATAGCCAGAATTTACATTTTCTTTATATTGTTCCCTAAAAGATTTTACAAATTCATCCCAAGATGCAATGCTATCATTAAGTAAATTTCTGAACCAATCCCTAACATCTTCTATTAATGAATGAACAAAGAGCTTCATAATGACATCCTCAGTTTCAATTTCAAAATCAGTTATCTTATCACTGAAAGCTTTCAAATGCTCTTCACAAGTTACAACATTATTTCCTGTGAATTTGGGGTTTTTGTCTCTTACGTCATTGGGGATCACATTAGGGTGACCAGGAATGCCTTCAAAGAAAAGGGCCCTATATCTGTTCATGTGGACAGGTCTCCTTTGGCAATTTCCTAGCACATTGTCACCAATTGGTCCAATTGCTCCTCCTTGATTTTGAATGGGTGGGGGAACACTTTGTTTTAGGTTAGAGACTTGAATGCTTGGATCAAGACCAACATGTTGAGCACTTACATTTGGGCCAGAGGTTTTAACATTTGGATTCAAACTAGAAGACTGCACTTTAGTACCAGCCCCTTGAATATTTGTAATAGGGCCAATAGATTGATTTTGTTACTGTGTACCATGATTAACTAGCATAGAGCTACTTGCAGAAGTGTTGGTATTGGCATGTAGGAAAGCTATCTTCATTCTCATATCAGCTGCGGCAACCTCTAATTCCAACTTTTCTAGTTGTTTGGCTAAGTTCTCTTTTTCTTTTCTAGCTTGTTCCAGCTCAAGATCAACTTGAGATATTCTTCCAAGAATGGTTATGTTATGCTTAGGCTCTTTTATAGTCACACCAATAGCCTTTTTCTTACCCTTGTTGAGGGCATCCTTAGTGCTTGTCTTAAGTTTTGCATTCTGTTCAATCTCATATGGGTACAATTGTCTGATGACCCTTATTTCTCAAATTCATCCTTGCCAAGATTTCATGCCTTATTTGAGGCTTCCTTCCTCAAATCATCAAGATTATCAAACAAATCTGGATTCAAACCTTTAACCTCTTCATTTAGGCCTTTATTCTTGAGGTCATTTCTTCTGGTTTCAGCCACAAGATCTTCTCTTTCTATCAGTAAGTCATATAACTCTCGCTCACACTTCTTCCTTGCATCTACTATTTCTATTTCTTGTTCATTTTTCCTTCTTCTTAAAGCTAGAATCTCATCCTTTAACTTATCAGAGTCATAAGAGGTTTTCTCAGCAACAAAAGTTTCTTCTGGTGGGGCTAGATTTTCTTCTACAGGGAAGAAACCTGTATCAGAATTTTCCCCATCTCTGAAAGGATCAAAGTTTGCATCAGCTCTATAAGTGTCAATTGGTCCTATGGGTCCTACATCTTTAGATGAAGATGAATTTCTCTCTGGAGAAGGGGCCTCCATCCTTCCCTTAGAGGTATTTGGGGAGTCATGTTTAGATATACCTCTCTTGGACCATTGTCTCTTTCTAGGTGTATGGAGCTCTTCTCCAACATCCTTCTCAGGATTATCTTTGAAATAGGATCTAGAATTCCTTTGTCGACTCATCTTTCAAAAATAGAAAAGTATATTTAATATGTTCAATGTGCAACACTGGAGTACACAGAGGTTAGAGTCACCACCTCTTTGTAGAGGGCAAATTTATATAGAATGATTGAACAACTTGTCCTAACTTAGATTTTATTTTACAACAATAAGTCTGAATGAAACTTAAATGCAAATTTTCTTGATAATTCCTCACCTTGATTAATTGGTAATCTCAAGAAAATTATTCTTCATTATCTGTATCTTTTCTTTGAAAAACATACACTAGATTAAATCAGAGATTTTATAGTCACCAGTCACTCTATTTGAGATAAGATTAGTATCATCTTCAAGATCAAAACCTTCAAACAATGTGCAATGACGGATATGTAGAATAAACTTGATTTTATGATTTTGAGGAAAAATAGACTTATTCTCAATATCGCAAGGACTAACTCTTTCATGAACATGACTCTTAGAACATTAGATCAATCCCCAGTAGAGTCGCCAATTTATTTGCACTTTTTCTTGTAGAATTAATATATAACAATAAATGCTTGACTCTCAGATTCCCAATTCAGATTCATCATGGAAAAGGCTAATTAACAAGGATACACTCCTTCTACACTTTGAGTTCCATAAACTTAGGCGGGTGCACCTATCTTTAGATTCACCGCTTCACAGGAAATCTAATAGTGGATCAAGGATTTCTAATCCTTCTTTTTAATTTTTTTGACTTAGGAAGGTTAACCTATTAATTATCTCTTTAAGGAATCACGATGATGAACTGTATTTCTCAATACAATTAGCTAGACATATATATTATGGATAACATAAAGTAAAATATTATTCAATATTTGATTGAGTTGCTGATAAGAACTACTTATCAGAACTTGACCAGTGCCTAATCCTAGGCCATAGAGTCATAACAAAACATACATTCACCAAAGACAATTAATTAGAATACAAATAAAATCTCAGATAGAATGCCTTACAGACTATCCTATCACTCTCATACCTCTATATCAAATTTCTACATAAAACCCTAACCCTTTGGAACTATTTGCAAGATTTAAACCCTCCTTGAAAGTAACTCACAAATAATAACATAGTTATAAGATAACTGATACAATTAAAATGCCTTACAAATTAAACATACAAGAGCTGAATGTAAATGCAAAAAGACATCAGAGATTTGAAACTGGAAATTCCATTGTATTTTATTAATGCTACCTTGCCTTCAATACATTCAAATTGACTGGAAACTTGAAACTTAGACACAATTCAAAAGCCTGCCTTGCAGTTTTGATTTTACCATCCTTTACAATATCTTACAACATGATATTTATAGCCAACGTTAGTCATCTTGGAATCCTTAAAGATCAAGGATGCAAAAATATTTGGATGAATAAGCTAGGAGACAAAACTCAGAGTCAAATAAGACAAAATAACAAGTGGACAGAATAACCACTTTTGCTACAAGATATTCAAAATAATTTTGTCTTATGACCGCCAGGTGATTGTAACTGCTTCAAAAATTGCTTGGATACAACCATATGGAATTTTTTTATCTTTGATCTTGTTGATGTAAAACCTTTTGTCTCCAATGTCTTATTCAAACTGTTGGGAGATATTATCATCCATGGCCTTTCATACATTATGTTCTCCTCCTTGATCAACTGCTTGATACTTGTCCCTCCAGGAAGTATACACTTCATCACTTGGCCAATCAAAGCCAATGACTTCATCCTTTTTTTTGTTTATCTCACCCCAGCTGGAACTTGCCTTCTTGATCTCTTCTTTCTAGAATTCAAAAAATTCTCTGGCTCTGTTGATAATGTTTATAGTTTGAACAAACAAAACCGTGCTTTCTAAGGTAATGATGCTATGTGTCCTAGTGGTTATTGTTTCTTTTATTTTCCTTAGCCATAGTGCCTCATTATTTATATCACCACTCTTTTTGAATAGGTTGGGATACATCTCATACCTATCCTTTGAAAATTCTCTTCTCAAGGTTTCTATCTTTTCAATGAGGGTGCTTCTTTTGACATCCATGTCTGTCATCAACTTTAGGCATTTGTAATTACTGGTTAAATAAATATCAACATTATTTTGCTCCTTGGATAGGGAATAAAATACTTTCAAATTAGCCCCTTTTCCTTTCCATCTATACATGACCAAGTCCCATTGATCTTTGTCTGCATCATAATCACTTATTATGCTAATAATATTCTTTCCTAGCAAATAAAGAGTAGAAAGATTCACTTCCCTAGCACACCTCATGAGGCTGGAATATATCTTATTAGAGTACCTCTATTTAACCCATTCTTCTACTTCTTTGTATGTTGATGAGTCTTCAAGATCTTTCTTACTGGTCTCTTCTAATCTTGTCCTTTTAGTAATCTATCTATTTCTTTCCAATTCCACTTCTGCTTGGGTAACAGGACTTGATGAAATAGGAGAAGGGGGATAAGTTATGAATGGACTAGATGATGAGTGCTGGTAGGGATCTTGTGTAATCATCATTTGGGGAACAAAATGTTCTGATTGCCTACCTTCCAAGATATAAATTCTCTTATCTTTCTCAATAGATTTTTTTTTCCTCATTGTAAGCACCCATAACCTTCTCAAATTTTTCACTCAGGCTTTTGAGTTTATTTTCCAGTCTTTGGGATATACTTAAACTAAACTTAGAAGATTCTAAGGTTATACTTGTTGCTTCAACAACCCCTATTTCTGCAACTCTCCATACCCAAAGGCTACCTGAATGTTCAGCATGAGTGTCTTCACCAGTTTTTTTGGGGGTTCTTTTCCTAAATTTCCACATAACAAGGGCTGCATGATCTTTATTGAAATTTACTCCTTTTGAAGCTTGTTGTATCTCTGCTTCAGAGGTAAGAACAATCTTAGTCTCTTTCCTGATAGCATAAAAAACAATAGCATCATCTATGTCCCATTCTGGGAGTATCAATACTCCTTATTTATTTACCATCTCTCTACCTTCTTCAAGAGTTATCTTTTCAAACCTAGACAACATCTCCTATTTTAGTTCATTTTCAATTTCTTCTTTATCTCTAGCAGGTTGTTCTTCTTTCTTTTTTTGGCATTTATTCTTGAATTCATCAATATGAATTCTCCACAAGAATTACAAAAATTCTCTTTCTCTGACAAAGTTGTCATTAGAAAGGAATTCATCACTTTCCTGTTGTGTTAATGGATCCCACTCTTTACTAGCATACTCTGCCACTGTTAAATCCAACTAAGCATGTTTTGTCTATTCAGGCATCCCTTCCTGCAATTCCATGACTGTGACATAGATTTTCCCAGTATTTCCCATTTTTACTAGTTTCTGAGCTATTGCTTGTTCATCCATGTGTAGTGGAGATTGGGAAGGAGATTAAATTTGTTCATGTTGTTGTTGTTTCCCTTCTTCTATTTTTTTCCTTTTGGGGGATGACAGTGTTTGAACACTAGAATCTAGTGGCCTTTTCCCTTTTGGATCAATGGTCTTTCCACCTGTTGGAAAAATTGTATTGTATCCCCTCCGCTTGTATACTACATATTCTCCTGGTGGAATATTTCTAGCAGGGAATGCCCTACCCAGAATTGCTTTGGCCTTTTCTGGCTTTGTTTGCAAAATATTGTCTCTTTTCTGGTTTAGTGCCTGCATAATCTCTTCAAACATATCCATTAAAGACTCAATTTTCTTAGCCCATGGCTGAAATTCCTTTAAAGGGTCATATAATTTATCAAAATGGTGTATAAAATCCAGGCTTTTCTTATATGCCAACCATTTTTCTTTCTTTATCTCTTGGTTTATCAAGTCAAATTCATTTCTGACTATATCTTCTAGAAAGTTGAATTGATGATTCAACACTACACATTTTGTCTTCTCCATGAACATGTCTTTAATAAATGCCTCTAGCCGGTCAACACACATGGGTATTATAGTGGTCAATTTGTTGGGTTTCAAATAATCCTACAGGTGTTTCCATCCTCCCTTGGTGATAATGAATTGATTAGCAATTGTTACCACATGAAAAATTGTTCCTGTTCCTTTTCCTCTTCCTGTTAGTGCATCCTCCTGCAAGCCTCCAATCTGTCTTAAGACCACTGCTAATCCTATCTTAAGGGGTACTCTGTAGGGTAATATGTTTGGAATTCCCCTAAAGCCATAGACCCTAAATTCTATTGATACTAGATAAGGAATAACACCACCCCAGTTATGTACCATATTAATCTCTTAGTCATATTCTTTTGGCCTCAAGAATTTTAATATTTCTATAGGAATCCTAGGATCATCCTTCAATAGCAATGCCCTAAGTCTGGCAGCAAAATATCTATCAAAATTGATATAACTTGCCTTTTTATTGTCCCAAGTCATATCTGTATTCCATAATTGTACAGGCATGATTTCATCATCCTTGACTCTTATCAACTCCATCTCCTTTTCAAAATAATCAGCTCCTTTATATAGAAACACATGCATCAACAGGGAGTACCATGCAAAAGGTTTGGCTATCTTCATGTTTTGGATACCTATCAGTCCTTCATGAATTAGGTTTGCAATGTATGTAGCAAAATCAAAGATTATTTCTAGATGGGGATGCAAAATTTGGACCATCATGAGCATATAGTGAATAGGCATGTCAACTTGTTCATCATCTCCACAGACTTGTTAAAGAGCCCTATATACTGATTTGACCTTTAGTGTAAAATAGTCAAGTTTAAACTACTCTTTGGTATTAGGCCCTACCAGAACCAAATCCCCAAGTGTGCCAAAATATTGTTTCAGGGGTTCTTCTCCGAAATATTTTCTCTGGGCTTGGTATACTTCTTTCAATTGATCAAAGTCAATCTTATTCATAGAAGTATTTTGATCATTTAATTTGAAAACCTCCCTGATTTCTTTTGCAATCACCTTTATCATGATTTGCCCATTTTTATCCCTGAGCACCCTAGATATGATATCATAATTCCTAGATATGTGTATAAACATATCCATATCCATGAAAATCCCAGGCACTACCAACTTGCCTATGTCGAACTGCCACACATTATTGTTGGGGGGACTAGCATTTCTTTGAGCAAAAAGTACCTTAAACAAAGCCAAACCAGTCATACCTATTCTGGCATATTTAATAGATTGACCCAAATCATATAGACCTTCAACTATTCTCAGACACGGATCCTTAGGGAATAATTCCTTTGTTTTAGATGCATCATTAGTTGACATAGTCAACTATTGCAACAAGTCATCGCATACATTTCTATCCTTATAATTTATTTTTCCCAAGAATTCCCTTCTGGGCAGCATTGTGAATTTAGGGTTTTGTAGTCTAACAATTGATAATTTCAATAATAAATCCCTTCTTTTACTGCACACCCTATTAATTAATTTCAAATTTCTTATGACCCTAAAATACCAGTATCAGAAAATTACCAATTCCGCAGGAAGCTCATAAATCTGGATGTGATCACTGTAACTCTTTTTCGCTCCGCAACCTTTGTCAATTATGTAAAATGACTTGAGTGATTGATAAGATATAAATCCCATCATATTAAGCATTACATTTAACTGGGAAGAGACACACATTCACCATTACTTCTCTGAGTTCAATTCTTGGAGTTCAACTATTGAAATTTGTTACTTCTGTATTTTAAAATAGAACCGTCGATTTCACTGGCTTCTCCTCATATCAGACAGTCTCCAAAAAATTCTCTACAATGCTCATCTCCTTGGACACATGGCATCATGACATGTTCCTTTGAAGAATATATCTTGATCACTTTTGATCTAAGGCTTTGCGCAAGCCGTTCGATCCTTCTTAACTCGACTGATCTTTACTTAACTCTGCATTGCTATGGGGTCCCATCAACTTAGACACGTGTCATCACAATGCTTTCCCTCGATAGTTAAAGATCAAATACTTTATTCTTAAGGATTTGCGCCAACTGTTGGATCTTCTCAATCTTTAGTGACTTTAATCGCCTTTATAATCTGTGGCCTCGATCTTATAGAGACACGTGGAAGCAGGGCACATTCCCTCATTGGTTAAAGCAACACCATCTTTTATTTAAGGCTTTGCGCTAGCCGTTAGATTTTCATTAACTTGACCAATATTTATTCAACCAACTATTTACCAACTATGGTTTTCAAAGTACACAGTGGGACATGTGTCATCACGACGCGTTCCCTTGATGGATAAAAGCCTTTCATCTTATGATCGAGGGTTAACACTAGCCATCAGATATTCATGGAGATGACGCTAATTTATCATATCCTTTATTAAATCGATGGGCCCACTAATTTTCCAGGTGTCACCACGACACTTTCCCTTGATGAGTAACTCAACAACATCTTTGTCATGAGGCTTTAGGATCACCATAGGATTAGATCTATTTTTTCCTTTGTTTAACTTTACCTTTATGACAACACTCTAGCCCACCTAGGACACGTGTCGCAATGGCGCTTTCCCTCGATGCTAATCTTCATTCATGTTTCATCCATGGAAAAATCACGGTCCATGAGATCAAATTTGATCTACGGTGATTTTACACATGGTTAAAAGATCACTTAAGTGACTGAAAAAGTAACTTGAAAATAGAACCCGCCAAGAATATTTAGGGCATTTTTTAAATTCAAACAAATTATGACCCTAGAATTAGGGTTTCCATCATTTTTAGGAGTTGGGTGGAACATTTTAAAGGGAAAATTAGCATCACTATGAATAAGATCTGACATTTTTTGGCAAGACGACGACTTGGGAATAAAAATTCTTAGGATAAGACCTCAAAACATGAAATATTGCCAACACCTGGTAAAGATGAAATGGGGGGCAGGCCATTCCAAGATTCATCCCATAAGTTAAACTTGTCCCTAGAGTTCACCACCCAAGATAAGTAGGGAAGAATAACCTTTCTACATTTGATGACAAAATTCCACATTGTTGATCCCGAAGGAGGGTTTTTTATTGTGAAGATCATAGTAGGATCATCCGAGTTTAGATACTTTTTTTTGATGATATTAGCCCATAGAGACTCTAGATTCTCATACACTTTCCAAGATAATTTGGCTCCTAAGCTCATATTTCTCTCATACATGCAATGGATGCCAACACCCCCACAATCATTTGGTAGACAGATCTTATCCTACGCTACTAGGGAATCTTAGCTGAATTATCAAAATTGCCTCTCCAGATAAAATCTTTAAGGTATTTCTGAATCTTCTCCATGACTGATCTAGGGGCCAGAAGAATTGACATAATGTAGTTTGGGATGGTGGAGAGGACTGATTTAACTAACATAATTCTTCCTGCTATAGAAAGCCATCTTGCCTTCTTTGAAGCAATATTATCTCTGATGGATTGAAAAATATTGTCTCATAAAGAGGCCTTGTAGGAACCCTGAAAGAGGTGGATTCCAAGATACTTATTTGAGGTTTCAGAAATTTTGAAACCAAGCAAGTTATTAATGTCTGATTGAGTACATTTGGAAAGGTTGAACAAGAAAATATTGGATTTTGATGTGTTCAATTTTTGGCCTGAGAGAGAACGATAATCCTCCAAGGTATCTTTAATGACCTTCACCTCCTACAAAGTGCCCTTCCCATATAACAAGGAATCATCTACAAATAGTGTGTGGGTGAAACAAAGCTGGTAATGATGTAGAGGGATACCCTCTCAGAGAACCTAAGCATTTTTAGCAGCAATAAGTCTACTCAAACCTTCAGCCATGATAATAAAAAGGAATGGAGATAGTGATTCCCCCTGTCTGATTCCCCAAGAAGAGGAGAAGAAACCATAGGGGGTTCCATTTACCAAGACTAAAAATCATCCCCTTTTACACATGCCATGATCCACTTAATCCATTTGGAAGAAAATCCCAACTTATGCATAACCTTCTTTAACAAGGGCCAACATACTCTATCATATGCTTTCATCGTGTCCAATTTCAGGATCATAGGCTGAAGACCCTGGGATTTACTAGAGTGAAGGACCTCATGTACAATGAGGGAAATCTGAACTGTGTCTTTTCCTGGCACAAACCCTCCTTGTTGGTCTAAAATAATCCTTGGAATGATTTTCCCCAACCTGAGTGAAATAGATTTTGTGATAATCTTGTAGATGGTATTACACAAAGATATTGTCATGTAATCTGCAAAGGAGGAGGGGTTGGAGCACTTACTAATCAGAGTGATGAAAGTATTATTGAAAGGTCTAAACATACATACATGTTTCCTAGACTCCTCAACCACTGCCAAGATGTCTTCCCCCATGAAATCCCAACACTTTTGAAAAAATAAAGGAGTCAGGCCATCCGAGCCAAGAGCCTTATCGGCCTCCATGTTAAAAATTAAGGCCTTAACCTCATCTAAAGTGAATGGCTGAAGAAAAAGGTTACTATCATCCCCCGTCACCAAAGATGGGATAAAATTCAGAGAATCAGGCATGATAGGAGGATCATCCAATTGAGTGAGTAAATCATGAAAAAAATAAACTATTTCTGATTAGATGTCCTTTTCTGATGTGAGGACGATGTCGGAAGCATATTTAATCTAAAAAATGACATACTTTTGTCTCTTAATTTTGGCTGAAGCATGGAAGAAACTGGTATTATGATCCCCTTCTCTAAGCCATAGCTCTCTAGACTGTTGTCTCCAATATGTCTCCTCTTTGAGGAGTATTTCCTCCAATTTGCCTTGTAGATCCTTTTGGGTATCATAGACCTGTTGAGAAAGACCATTTTTAAGGACATGGTTATTCCAATTTTATTACTTTACAATCATTAGGAAGTATTAAGGAACATATTGTAGTGTTGTAAATAGATGAACACATTTATATGATTTATAATTGAATATGGTCAAAGTGATAGTATAGCTATATATATCATCAATTCACTATACCACAAGGCCTATGTAATTGGATATCATGTTAACTAGAGGGGACGTAGAAGATTTCATGATAAGTTACTTATGATGAGTGTTTATATTTTTTACTTGCACTTGGTTCTCAATTTTAGTTCCACTATAAATGTCTCTAGGTATCACCCTTCATTGAAATTGGGTAAGTACTTAGATGATGCTTTCCTTCCTATAGTTGGACAACCATATTGTTTTCACTCAAACAAAATTACTTTGATTGATGGATTATCTTAATTTTTATAAAATTTATGTGTGTACACACACAGAGAGATATATATATATATATACACATGTACATATATGTAAATATATACATACATATTGTACAATAGAAAAATGGGAGAAAAGTGGTTGATCAATCCAATTTCCTATTGCACAATCAGAAGGAAGATGACCCAATAGGCTCAAGTAGGACTTAAGTGCTAAATGAGTGCAATGATCCTTCACAATAATGAATTGGGGGAAATTGGATTTGAGGGGAAATGATATGAAGATGCAAGAAAGAAGAATAAATAATAATAAAATTATCGAAAAAGTATTTATTTTATTATATTGTTATTTAAAAAAATGATAATTACAATAATATAGGTTTTCAAATCTGTTTGTAATGAAACTCAAACCTCCATGCCCAAAAACCCCCATTTTCATACATACATCATCCAAATAAAAAGGGCCATATTCAATTTTTTCCTTGCAAATTCCACCCATTCAAAATTGCCTATGAACAGGCCTATTCAACTATCGACAATTCAAAAATAAACTGGCAAGTTTGGTAAGAATGCACAAACAAAAAATAACTTATGCTTCCACACGAAGGAACATGGTCCCTTACACCACAAATACTATCATTCTGTCGAGCCTGAGCCACTGCAATCCTACCCGGCTCTGGTCAAGCCTACTTTGTGAACCCCTTCCATGAGTAGGTCCAAGCCCCCCTTCACAAGCTTGTCCATGGAGGCCAATCCCATAGGCACATCCACTATGTCCTCAACCACATCCATGGCCCTGACCCAGAGTAGTTCTCCTTCAAGCCCTCCTCTGGGCATCCATGTCCTCCCAGACATCTACCAATTTTAGCCAAAATGTAGAGGGTATCATTTGACTCCTTGGTAACCCTACAACCAACTTTGAATCCCAATCATGCAAAAAATCAACAATCAGAGCCCAAGCTCTCTGACTGTCTATTCTTTTAATGTTCTTCCCAATCCTCTCTACATTAGAAATGGGTGCACAAGTTGTAGAACCCCTGGGTAACGAATATAGTCCCTGTGAGAAGACACAAAACCACGACCCGAGACAACACATTGTAAGATTTCATCTATGCCTACCTAACATTTAGGGTACACACACCTCTCCATTATGTGATTTACCTCTTACTTTGATGAAAAGTGCAACCCCCATGCACAAGATAAGGTGAAAATATTTGCATTTATGTGTCACCATAAATTAGATACCACACATGCCACACTCGGGAGAGATCTGATCACCTATAAAAGAAAGGGTGTTGAGAAGTGAAAACATGACCCAATCGCTCCTCCTTTATCGATGCCTTGAAGACCATTTTTCGCTTCATGGTGTTAAACACAAAGTTCTCTTCCATGACACCTCACTTCTCTTCACACCTCACAACCCACCTGTTAGCTCTTTTTCTTGCACCACTTACCTAAATATGATAGTATACCTTGTACACCTGATTGCAACCTCTTTTAGGCAAGAGAAAAGCTAATTGCTGAGGTATTTGATAACACTGGGGATATCCATTATCACCTCCTTCATTTTTGAGCTCCACATACTCAGGCAGGTATTGCCTTTTAAANATTACTGATATTTTCAGCCTATATGTTTGGTGGATTTGTTCATTCACAGGTTATGTGCCAAAAACCTCACTGTAATAACTTGTATAATACTCGAGAGATTGCAATAACTAATTTAAAATAGAGTACTATAAGCCAGGCTATGGTTTTAACAACATACACCAGTGAGACAAGGATTTTCATCCTTCTGGCGACCATGCGATAAACCTTTAATATCCACTCGCCTTATGACACATGTCACAAAGTCACTTGTTGACTTACTGCACAATGGAAAACTGAGTCATCATTCTGTTCTTGGCGACAACCCGACTATGCTTTGCGCTAAACCTCAGATGGTCAGTCGCGAAGTCTCGGTCAAAATCTCTTAACCGTCGTTCCTTCTCGAGACTACGTGACTGAAGGCTTTGCCTAACTTTTAAACTTGGATCCTCTTAGAGATAACGCGACATGAGGTTATTGCGAAGTCTGAAGACATTTCAATAATTGTTGAGAATTTCTCGTGATTACCTGACTAATCAGTGGGTCCCCTCTGCATAATGCTTTATTACATAGTTATCTTGCGACCACACGACATGAAGAAATTGCTGAGTCTCATAATGCCAAAGGAATATACTGAATTTAAATGAGACCATGCGACAAAAGCAAATCGCCAAGTCAGGAAGGATTAGGGAATATTCGTTTGGAGTAATGCGACAAAGCGATTTGATTAAAACACATGACTTAAGTGGACTAAAAAAGCAACAGTGAAACATAAGCGACATGACTTAGGGTTTGTTTTTCAACTTTTAACACTTGGAAGGCTTAGGGTTTTCAGGGTTTTTTGCAAATTGAAACAGGTTCAAACTTGAAAACCTGAAAACTTGACACAGGTAAAGCAAAAAGGAACGAGAGATAGCTGATTAAAAACACCAAATCACAGAGAAAAGAACAGGGAACCAGGGAAACTACCAAAACAAGGAATATAACCAACAGTGGCTCTAATGAGGATTGGCTAAACAAGGTTTATGAAAAAGAACCACAAAATCTCTGGTTACAGACCACCTCAACAACGGAGCAAAAACCCTAAAAACAGAAAGGGAAATATGTACAGAACCTACAAACAGGGAAAAGGGAAAGAACATATGATACATATTTACTTGTGCACTTTTGAACTTTTACTCAAAGAAAGGCTTCAAAAATTGTCCATGCTAAGGCAACTCAAAAAGATCTACTTCCATATTCTTCAACAAATATGAGTCTTTGCCAAAATTTTCTGCAACAATAAAAGGTCCTAACCATAAAGACTTAAATTTCTTGTGTTTGCCTTTCTCCTCTGCCCTTGCATTCCATTGGAGAACTATATCATCAGTCTGGAACTTTCTCTCAGTAGCCCTTTTATCAAATAGATATTTCATTTGCTGTTGTAGCTTCACATTTTCTCTCTGACTATTTCTCCTTATTTCATCTAATTCAATCAACTACATCATTCTATTCTGCATATTGTCAGAGACATCTAAATGTTCCTTTTGTATGAATTGGCAAATGGGAAATAAATTGTTAATAGGAAATCTCGCTTGAAAACCATATACTAACTCAAAAGGAGATTGACCGGTTGCCTTCTTAAGTGTTACCCTATCAGCCCAAAGAGCTAATCTCAATTTTGTGTGCCATGTCCTTTTATTTTGTTCGAGAGTCCTCTTCAATATTTTCAATATGCTTTTATTGCTAGACTCAGCTTGTCCATTGGCCTGTGGATGATATGGGGAAGAATATGATATTAGAATCCCATACCTTTCACAGAAACTTGTCATTTCTTCTGATCTGAAACTCATAGCATTGTCCATTATTAATTTATTAGGCACTCCAAATCTGGTCAAAATATTTTCTAATAGAAACTCAGTAACCACC
>MU223935.1:1752891-1763318 GCA_018584345.1 Thuja plicata | reverse complement strand
CAACATACACCAGTGAGACAAGGATTTTCATCCTTCTGGCGACCATGCGATAAACCTTTAATATCCACTCGCCTTATGACACATGTCACAAAGTCACTTGTTGACTTACTGCACAATGGAAAACTGATTCATCATTCTGTTCTTGGCGACAACCCGACTATGCTTTGCACTAAACCTCAGACGGTCAGTCGCGAAGTCTCGGTCAAAATCTCTTAACCGCCATTCCTTCTCGAGACTACGCTACTGAAGGCTTTGCCTAACTTTTAAACTTGGATCCTCTTAGAGATAATGCGACATGAGGTAATCGTGAAGTCTGAAGACATTTCAATAATTGTTGAGAATTTCTCGCGATTACCCGACTAATCAGTGGGTCCCCTCTGCATAATGCTTTATTACATAGTTATCTTGCGACCACACGACATGAAGAAATCGCAGAGTCTCGTAATGCCAAAGGAATATACTAAATTTAAACGAGACCATGTGACAAAAGCAAATTGCCAAGTCAGGAAGGATTAGGGAATATTCATTTGGAGTAACGCGACAAAGCGATTTGATTAAAACACATGACTTAAGTGGACTGAAAAAGCAACAGCAAAACATAAGTGACATGACTTAGGGTTTGTTTTTCAACTTTTAACACTTGGAAGGCTTAGGGTTTTCAGGGTTTTTTGCAAATTGCGACAGGTTCAAACTTGAAAACCTGAAAACTTGACACAGGTAAAGCAAAAAGGAACGAGAGATAGCTGATTAAAAACACCAGATCACAGAGAAAAGAATAGGGAACGAGGGAAACTGCCAAAACAAGGAATACAACCAACACCACCTATCTTTTTTGTTTCTAAAAAAATGTGTCATTGGGTTTTCATATCGAGGAATGTATAGTACCAAAATTGCTTCGCATTGAATGCTCAGTAAAATTGGCATGTGCAAAGATGACCTCAGGAACAAATAAATTCCACCACCTTCCTAGCGTTGAATACATCTCTATCTACCATAATCAATCAAAATATTTCTTTTGCCCCAACTATCACATCAACATCTTCAATTTGGGTAAGATGATGTCACCCTCCACCATCAACAATATTTTTGTCCACCTCAACATTCCACCTCAACTACCAACTTGGACAATGAGTCAGCCAAGGAATTTTTGTCCCAATACACACATGTGATTTTGAAATTTTAGAATGTAAGAAATTTCTTTCTGATAATTGAGATAGTTTTTGCAATCTCCAAGCGAAGGACTTGCCTAATGCAATAATATTTACAATAATATGGGAATCTCCCACCAGATGTAAATTAACCATCTGTAGCCTTTGTTCCATCTCCACCCCCATCATTGCATCTTTAGCCTCAGCGTCATTATTGGTTCGATCGCTCAAATTTTTATGTTTAATCAAAATTATATTTCCTTTTGAATCCCTAGCGATGCACCCAGCATTCAATGGGCGAGGGTTTCCCTTTGCAAAACCATGAAAATTTACCTTGGTCCAACCTTCTTACAGATTTTCCCATGTTAATTCATCTCTCCTTGTCTTGTTCGAATCAACCCTAGAAAACCCATTAAGGGGTGAAAGAAAACTAAATTTAAAATTGACAAGATTCGACAAATACAAACTAACAAAAAAATAGACAGACGACTGCAGTCACCTAAAATGGAGACTTGGAAGATATACTTATTTGTAAACTAAATCTAAAGGTGTTTTGTTCCTAGGAGTAATGCCCGAAAATTTTACTAACAATCTTGTAGATCTTGACCTTTCCACAAAATTCCTAGCAACTATGTCACCTATTCCTGCACACATACAAGTAGGGAAAAGGTTGGGTTGAAAGGGGTTTTCCTTAGCAACCCCCTGTTTAGGAATCAACCTTGAAATGTAAATGAAATTTCATAAAGGAAATATTTGTTGATATGAAATAGAAGTTAGATCTGGATCGTAAGTTACCTTATACCTTGATTATGTAATGCTTTTTTTGATGTAATTACAAGTGTTAATGCAATATCCCTGTACTCCACACAAAAACTCAATGAAAATCATGAAAGACAAGATTTTTCACCATGAATGTTGTATTTTTTGACAATTCTTGATGAAGGAAAAGAATGAAGCTTTGATGACTTGAAGACTTTGATGCTTGAAGACTTTGAGAATGCTAAGATTTAGAAGAGCTCTTGAAATCTTGATCATGAATATTATTGGTTGTGAATTGATAATATATCTTACTAAAATGAGGAGACATAGGCCACTTATATACCTCTTCACACATTTTAGGATTCAAAATTAATCTATGCCAACCACAAGAGCTAATTTCCCACCAAAACACCATAACCAAGCCCCAATCAAAATTTTAGCCAAATCCTCAGGGAAAAAAATGCCATAGCCATTTTTTTCCTAGGAAAAATAACCTTGGGCATTTTGTACCTAGGAAAATGAACTAGAATTGAAATGTGAGGTCAAAGAGATAGGATAGATGTTGGAATAAGAGGTACAACTAATTTCAGGGTTGAGAAGAAGTACAAAGGCCACAAATAGTAACATAGGGCCCATATAGGCTAATAAATGATGGAAGCGAAGAAATAATAAAGGAGAATGCCTATAAATAAGGGCTCACATTAATATTCAGTGAATTTGAATTAACACAAGACTTATAATATCAATTTAAAGGTTCGATGAGTGTTAGGAGAGCATGAAATCAATGTGGGAACCCATACATGCTAAAATGGGGCTAAACTGAGCATCTAATTATAGGTTCTTGATTTTTAGGACAGTGCATTTATCCCCCACTTTAGCGGGAGTATGAGTCCACCTCACACTCACAATAAAGTAGAAGGAAGAGAGAGAAAGTGTTAAAGATGTGATCATGGGAAAATGACAAAGAAATAAGATATCACCGAGTTTAAGGACACAAGCTCCCAAACCAAGGATCTTAACTTATACAACCATTTGCAAGGACATAAAATAAAAATAAAAAACCTAAATATTACTAAGATTCCAAGTCAACTAGTTGAAGAGACCTTGATAAAGAAAATGTCTCAATCGCTAGTATATGCCCAAAAATCTATTGCAAAACCACAAGTGGTCACATGGAAAGATCAAGAACATACATCAAAGGTAAGATAAGACTCCATGATTCAATCCACTATAAAAGTGTGTTATGATATGGAATCATGGAGAATAAAATAAGACAACCATGGATGACATAGGCTATCCATTTTGGTTGTGCTAGGTGATCCATGGGGGAGAGAAGAAAAAGAGAGAAGAGAGGGAAATGGTCTAGAAAATTGTGTTATGCTAGTTCCACCCATCGAAAAATATAAAGAGGGAGTTGATGGTCTATCACATGCTAGTAAAATCATAAAATTATATGCAAATGAGAGGTTGAACGGTCTTATAAATTGTGTTATGCTAGTCAACCCATGAAAAGAATAGATCAAATGGTCTAGCAAATTGTGTTATGCTAGTCAACCAATCCTTAAAATGTATGCAAAGGAGAGGTTAGATGGGATAGAAAGTTGTGTTACACTAGTTCAATCAATCCTAAGGATAATCAAGGAAAACATTGTATCCAAGGAAATCCATGAAAAATGTACAAAGGAGAGTCATTTGACCCTAGGAAATTATATTATTCTAGTGTACTCTACTTGAAATGATAAATATTTTTAATAAGGAGGCCATATATGCCCCCCCTTAAGATGGAAAAATAGGACTATATGGACATCTTAAGGAAAAGATGAACAAGGATAAAGCGTCTATAACACCAAGGAGGTATCCCTTAAGGAAAAGAGGAACACGGATAAAGAACTTATAACACCAAGGAGGTATCCCTTAAGCAACACATAGTCCAAGTCAAAGAGGTCACAACTCCTATGAGGTCAATGAAGGGATTAATGTAAAGAGATACCATGCAACAAGTGTAAAGGGACCCTTTTGAAGGATGTTTAAAATAAAGCTTGAACAAGAAGTGAATAATTCACACATTCCCCATTGCTAGGTAACGGTATTCTTGATGAAGGATGACACACTTTTGGCCCCAAAGATAAGGGATTTATTTATTTTGACATACAATTGAAAATAAAGAAAAGGTTGTGATCAAGTATTCACACCTCTTGCATAAGAGAGAATCCATAGTCAAAACAAAAAAATTCATTTAAGAAAGGACATCACATGATAATTAAATAACACTAAACCAAGGGAAAAGTGAATCCTTAGAAAGGATGAGAAGTTGAAAAACTACCCTTGCCCCCCAAGTGTGGATACAAATATAAGGAGAAAGAGGACTATTATGTTTCTCACTAAGTATGATCACACCTGAAATATTACCACCATGAATGAAAATGTGCCCCCAATAGATAGGAAAACAATGTCACATAGTGTAGAGAAACATAATAGGAACTTAAATGTTCTTCAAAGTAATAATGGTTTAAAATTAACTCATTGTGACATGTTATGTGAATTATATAATAATCAATGAGTTTCTAAATTTTGTAATGTAAAACTTGGCATTCATTAGTAGAGTGGTCATGATATCGACGATACATACAAAAAGAAAGATTCACAAGATTTTTACTAGGCTTATTCTTTTGTTTAGGTTGAATAATTCATTAGTAGAGTGATCATGATATCAATGATACATACAAAAAGAAAGATTCACAAGATTTTGACTAGGCTTCTTCTTTTATTTAGGTCGAGTATTCTACTTAGCATGAAGAAGGTCAAGAAAAATAATTTCTTGATTAAATTTAGGCATACAAGAAATGTTAGATGGTAAGGGAATGGATGTAGACAATGAAAGAGGTTGAAAATAAATCCTTGCAGAGATAAGTTTGAGGTACATTTCTCATGAGTCTCAACATGTTGTTGCACACATCATAAATCATGTTAAAGATTAGTAGTTGAAATGTTAGGAGAATGAGGTTGAACAAATGAAACACTAGGCCCTTTAAAGGGTCTGGTGTTAAACTTAGGAACTTTGTATTGTCCCACAAAAGATGACATAAATTCTAAAGACCCCCAATCATCTTCTAAAAGAGAAATTCTAGGAGAATAAGTCTCTTTAGGATTCCATAATATATACTTTTGTAAATGGTGTAGGAATGGATGGAGAAGTGGATTTAGTTCATAAGCAATTTTTCTAATTATCATCAACAAAAATGGTATACATGCTATTGTTCTAGATGAGCTTCACTTTGACATGAAGTGTTTAAGGAAAATATTGCATGGCATGTATCCATGGTTTCCCTAAGAGACCATTATAAGTGAGAGTATTGGGAATGACATGAATAGGTGTAGGTAAAGTAACAATACATATCTTAATATATAAGGTTATAATACATAAGGATTTTTTATCAACATTTTCAAAGCCACGGATAGGAATAGAATCATGTCTAATCAATGAAGTAGCCACATTAATTTCATGCAAAAAATCAATGCTACACGTATTAGGATCAAATCGATTATCAATTAAATTTCATCAAATAATATTACCATTGATAAGAACAAAAACCATAAGAGAGTAATGTTGATCTTGAATTTCTTTGAAAGGCAACTCATCTCGAGAAAACACAATTTGAGATTTATTATTGGTCACAATCATGCATTCCAATATAGAATTTATATTATTTTTCATGGGAGGTGGAACATACATGTTTATCATGGATTTTTGTAATGTTTAATGGTATGTAGATGAATGTTTAAGGAGCTCCCAAAGAGATTTCTTACCAGGAGTAGCACAAATTTGTTCTACTCAATTGTATTCCTTTCCAAGATTTTGAGAGAAACAGGGTGTAGGAGGAAGAATTGGTTGAGGAGAGGGAAGAGAGGGAGGAGAAACTAAATTATTAGGTTGTCTATTCTTTCTTGTGTGATATGTGTGATCAACCACATGATAATCATGTTGTTGAGCACCTTTCACCATAATGATTGGTTTTTTTTAGGTTGATGGGTATCTTGATGAAGATGGACAAAAACCTTAGGATTTTCACTACCTAACACATTGACAACATTGAATTGAATAGGTTCCTTAATTTCATGAGGGGGAGAATAAATGATTGTATCCTCTTTCTATAAAGAATCTTAATGATAACAAAAAACTTTAGAAGAGGTACTAACACAACTCGTTAATGCTTCATTTGTAGAAGGAATATTATTGAAATGAATATAAGAAATTTCAATTATACTAGTCTCCTCTATTGGAAATAATGGAACAATGTACTGAGAGGGGAGGGCTGAATTAGTACCCTCAAAACTTTTATCAATTAACCTTTATCCTTTTAGTAATCAATTGTATTACCATTCATATATGCTATTCTATCTTTGTATATGTTATATCAATTCATAATTCAATAAGCATGTAAAACATTCATGAAATGTATAGACACATGACACAAGATTTGGTAATGCATAAAACCCCTATTAGAAGGTAAAAACTGTGGTGGCTATGAAACCCACAAAGATTCACTATCTGTAGAATGGAAGGGGTCGGTTAAGGCTTACAATTTGATCACTTCTAATCATCTATCTTGTTAGGCATATTATATGGAGACTGGTTAAGTTCTAGTTTGTTAAGAGCTCTAGCAACACTGTTTAGTGTGCACTCGGTTAAGATAATTACAAAGGATTGTTAAATCCACCTTTCTTGAAAGCATTTCTTCTATTTTCTACACTTGTTAGAATGTAGACAAAAATATCTAGTGACCTGAGTGTATTCAATCTACAATTGCTGATTACAGATCCATTAAATTCACATGTACAATGTATCACCTAATGTGATTGATCAATACCTCTATTGCTCGGTAGCCTTGAATCTAGTTCTTGATAAACTAATTCATCTTTTGTTGTTCTTGCTTGAAACTCTTAGTCTGATTCATAAATGTTCTCCTTGGCTACTGTCATCCTCACATTCATTTGAAATGAATGATTACACATCTATTTATACAATAGATTGACCTAATTAAGTTTCACGTATAACAAAGATAACTCTATGATCAAAGGTATACAACTTGACCTTGATCTCCTAATTTGCATGGTTTCAATTAGATAGACTAATTAAAATAATTAAAATTACTTTCTTGTCCCTCAAGAAATGGTTTTAAATCAAATCAAAATTCTAAATATAAAACATATGTGTTTTATCTGATGTGGAAGTCAGATCCACATTTCTCAGGATTTAACTGACTTTCAGTGACTAATGCTTGGGTTGCTCTATTGTTAGTCTATCAGTGTTCCTTCTATGAACTATCCACCAGGTTCCCTTGCTCTATCAGGTTCCTCTTCTTTTCTTCTCTGCCGGTTTACACTTCAACATTTTCAGGTTGAACTATGCAAACTATGTCGGGTTTCTCTTGTGATCTATCTTGTCAGGTTTCTCTTGAACGTAACACTTTCGGTGACCTTTGTTATATGTACTTTCAATTTGTACTAAAATCCTATCTTTTGATGTAGGTGTTACTTATGGTTCAAAAACTATTTTACCTTTGCATACTAATGGAAAAATGTGTCATCAATCTCCCCCTTTGACATTAGTATCAAAAACTGATATGTGCAAAATACTAAACTGTGTAGTATGTACACCATGTGTTTACCTTGTCATTTATGAGTCCCCCTGTGTATATGCCAGTATAGTATATGTATGTATAGTATATGCCTTTATAATATACTCCCTTTTCACCTTATCTTCATATCATTTTCTCCTTTGTATCATATCATTCTCCCCTTTTTACTACTGTACATATCATTTTCTCCCTTTTTTGATAGTAAGGGAATAGGTGTATACTTACAACTTATCAAAAATATGGGAATGGGAATTTTTCATGTCTTCCATCAGTTTCTCCCATTTCTCCTTTAGGTGTTCAAGAGCCATTTTCTCCAGTGTGATTCGGGGATGCATATCATAGATGTTGTCTTCTACAGACATCTCTGGGGTGGCAATTAATTGTCTTGCCGAAGTCATGTGTTGTTGCAGAAGTGTAAGAATTGGTAGCATTAGAGCCTATAGCTCGGTAACCTCATCTCTAAACTTGGTTTTTGCCTCTATAATTTCCCATCTCAACCTTCTAGATTTCATAATATTTTCCAAATGCATCTTGATTGCATTTTAATTTATGGTTAGACTGTGTGCACTTGTATTTAGATCAAAATCTATTTTTGTAATCTTATCACTATTGTCGTTAGTGAATTTTTCTAAAGTGCACAAATTTTGTATTAAGGCAATAGCTTCAGAAATTATTGGATCTAAGTCATTTGCAAGTTCTAAGAGCTTTACCTTGTTTTCTGCCACTTCTTGGCTGATCTTTTCTATCAATTTGCATTGATATTTTTGTTCTTCTCATTCTTCAATTTCTTTTTCTGCATCCACATTTTGAGATGTGATGGCCTCGATTAGAATGAAAAGTTTATCAAGGATGGGGGCATCTTGATTAACATCTATGTTAGGAACTGTTTGTGTCAATATATCCCTTGTAGTTTCTAACACTAGGGATTTTTTGTGCTCTTACCTTAGCTTTTCTTGCATAGCTTTCCTTTGACATATTTCTCCATACTGTTGGATCAAAATCCAATGTAGAAGGATCACACTTCGATATCTAAATGATTCCATCAAGTTTTACCTATAGCTTGTTCTTCTTGGTCTTCTTCTTCTTATTCTTGTGGGATGAACCTTTATGGAGTGCCATAGCAAGATCCTTTGCTTGGTCTGACGTGCTTGATGAAGGCTTTTGTGGTGTTGTGTCTTTTTCCTACTACTCAGTATCTACCTGTTGGTTAGGAGTGGATGTCTCCACACCAAACTTTTGTTTATCTACAACATCTCCTTTGGTATCCTTAGGAGTATCATCTTCTTTCTTCTTTTCTTCACCTTTTTCTTTTTTCCCTTCATATGTTTCTTGTTGTGCTCCATTTATGACAATTTGGTCATCAGTTGTATATTTTTTCTCATCATTACCCTTATCATCGGGTATGCTTGCATCAGGCTTGGGTGAGTTTTCCTTTTGTGAGATTATGTTAATAGCTTGTATTAACAATGGCATTTGGCCTGGTATATTCACCTGTGCAGTATATGTAGTTATGTCATGTTCGTTGGTTTGGGCTAGGACAATAGTGACATCTTCATCTTTTTGTACCTCATATGTAGGATCTCCTCCGATAATATCAATGATAGTATTATCGGGCCATGTTTCATCTACAGTGTCCAGTTCCTTGTTAGCTTTCGTGTTCAAATCTTCTTCATTAACATCCTCATCAGTTATAAGAATATGTTTGGGGCTCGGTTTAGCCTAATTTTATTCATTGTGTGGCTTGTCGGTAAGAGCTACTTGCAACTCAGGACTTGAGTTCTTTTTAGGTACATCAAGTATCTTTCTCCATTCATCCTCACTTTTTCTATCTAGCTCAATTAGATGTCCCTTTAGTACTTAGTAGGCTCTTAAGTTTGGTGAGAACCTGTTGGAATGTTTCTTCATCATTTCTTTAATCTCTTCCATCTTAGATTCAGGTGGCATGAATGAAACTAGGGCTCTTTCCCTTATTTTTTTCTCTTCCTTTAGAGAATATGACCACCTATCCAAAAATCTATTCATAAGTTCTTTAGACATTTTATCTTCAAATTTTATTGGGACATATTCGAATATGCTAATCATTGTGATAATTGCCTCCTCTATCTTATTTTGATCCGCAGGATCCAATGTTATCCATTTCCTAATCTTAGGGTCTCTGATTGAACCCTACTTTATGGTGCTACACATACTTCATCAATTGTAGTAGGTATCTTCTTCTTAATATGTTGTTCATCATGTTCAGTGTCCTCTATGTCTTCCTTAGTTCTGATGAACTTCATTCTTTTTTTTGGTGCCTTTTTCCCTATTTGAGGCTTTCTTTTATAGGTCCTCACTTGACCTTTCTTGATCGGTGAAGGAATTGCATCCTTTGTTGTCTGACTTCTGGTCCTAGATGCAGTAGTAGTCCTAGGCTTCTTCGGGGGTAGTGCATCAGACTCTATGGATTCTGAGTCACTCACCTTCTTAGCTTCATCGATAGTGACTGTCCCTCAATTTCTTCTGTCTTTTCTATTTCCTCTTCATTTACCGACAACTTTTTCTTCAAAGTCTTAACCATTTTCTCTTTCTTTATATCAGTTTTATTCACAACCAAGCCAGTTTTTATCCTTTCCTTGGCTTCCTCATAAGTTCAAAACTTAGGTTGTGACTTGTCCAATGGTTCATTTATCAATGCTTCAATGACATTGGTGGCTTGATCTATGTTAACCTTATAGTTAAGTGGTACCAGCCATGTTGTCCTTGTAACCACCTGAATTCGGTCTGTCGCAACAATAGACCCTATTTTCCCTAAGTGTGATCATACCCTCGAGTTATGTCCAAACGACCCTGTTACTGCTTGGCATAATTCTTTTAATCAATTTAATGTCCTAGGTGATTTTTA
>MU223935.1:1736458-1752791 GCA_018584345.1 Thuja plicata | reverse complement strand
GGCAATAGATCGATTTTAGCGGGTTTCCCATGCTTTTCATGTTTTTCACTAACCCCATGTTGCTAATATAACGATTTATTGAAGTGTTTGTGTTGATCTAACAGGTACCCAAATACACACACACAGTCCTCAGTACAGCTGGCTTGATATAGGTGTAATCAGTGTCCACCATAAAACAAATATTAGTCTTGTACTTTTCTACCAGTTTTTCTAGTATCCTCATCCTCTTCTACATTCTATCTTTAAATCTAGTGAAGTATTCATCCATGACTGATTCAAAATTATCTCATAGTGATTTGATGAACTCACTAATCTATGCCGTCACTGGTCAGGTAGTGTCCCATTTGACATTGCCGATATATGGGAAGGATTCTTGAAAATAGAAAAATATGCAAATAATGAGTGAACCAAACTTACATAAGTTAGACTTTGGAGTCCTGATTGTTCTCATGTTCTCATCTAATTGCCTTAGTAGAAGTTCTGATAGATCTAAATATAGTCCCTTCTTAACAATTTTGTGTTCTATATCCACTGCTTCAGATGTAATACTGTTCATCCTACTAGCCTGCAATAATATGTTTCCTAAGACACATGCTCTAAATTTCATTTCATCATCATTGATGGTGGATACCTTTAATCCTCTTCCATCCCATGCTGCTCCTATTTTCTTTTCAATGTCAGCATGAGGGGGGTTCTTTAGTGCCTTTTCTTTATCATTTATAGGATAACCCATAACATCATGTATAACATCCCTGGTTATCAATTTTCTCTCATCCAACCATATCTTTCGGTCATGTACTCTTCTTAGTACTAACCGAATCCATTCGGTCTTGAATTCCTTCAAGAATAATAGGTCATTTGTGAGCCCTTTCACTTTAATGTTCTTATGTTCTTCTTTGATTGTTCCATCATTGTTGCAAAGATTTTTGTAAGCTTTCTCAACTTCAAGGTCTCCTATTTTTGCAATCTTGCAGTGAATATACGCTCAGACATCCTAAACAAGCAAAACCCTAGCTAGTATACTGGAGAAAGCACTAACATTGTCAGGTTGTGAAGAAACCTCAGGACAGATCTTGTAATGAGGTTCTTCACAGGTGGAATTCTTGATTAGATTAACCTTTTTCTCCTTTTCATTCTTGATCTTGAAGGTTCGTGAAGTGGTTACCATTGTTTCAAAAACTAGGGATTTTTCTCGTAACAAAAAATAGATTTCTTGGTGAATGTTGTTACTTACTTCAACCTTATGTGACTATTGGGAATATTTCTAAGTGCTTGTGAACAAGGTTGAATTCACTCTTCAATCTGGTCACTTCGTGCTCTAGTTATGCTCTGCTTCTTTTCTCAAATCACTTTGTGAATAATGAGCTCTTTCGTCGACTATTTATAGACTTTTATCCCTAAGTCATGTCATAAATGCTCACCCACTTCTCACTGTTTGAAGAAGGATTTGTTGGGTATCATACACACTTCATTCTCAGTGAGAATGTCATGCTTGGGCTAGGTGTCAACTCATTTGACTATTTACCAATGGATTGCGGTATATGGAAAAGACAACATTATCTTTTTACATGATTACTGACAGAGCTCAGTTTACACTAGCGACTTAGCTTTTTATGTGTTAATCGACGATGCTCGGTAAGTATAGACAACTTAGCTTTGTATATACACTGATGATTTTTGGTAATCATTGACCGATGAGATTGAATTCACAAAATTATAACAAGTAATACCATAGTGCATCTTTAATCATGCCAGTTTGGCATTTCATCAATGTATAATGGAACTGATGCAAAATATAACTTGGTATAATGCATTTTCATACTTACTTGTTCTACTTAGGTGGGGGTGATGATGTCACTAGATCCATTGGATAAGGTGTCACCATTTGCATTGCTTGGCCCAGCTTCATTATTGTTTGTAGCTTTCCTCCACATTTTGTTTCTCATCTTCCTGATGTCTTCAATGGTGTTTCCATTTGAAAAGGTGCTTGTCTTTGTCACTCGGTCTCTGCAGTCCTTTCTTAGATGAACAACTTTATGAAAGTGTAGACATGCCATTCTGGGGTTAGTCCAGATCCTAGACTTTCTCATCCATTATCTTATGCATTTTGTAGCTATGTTTCCAAATCTTCCACATGCTGTGCAATTTTCCCAAGTGTTGTAATCCCATACATATGAGTTACCGACTATTTTCGGTTGATAGGCAGTTTCATTTTCTTTAGGCTTCCATGCTTGCCTTTTCTTCTTCCTACATTCAAGAGATGTGTGCCCATGCATTTTTCAAGTAGGACAATATTTTTCCATGTAGGTTTCCTTCTTTGGTTATTTCACCTTAGATTTACATTCATATGATTTATGTCCTTTCTTGTTACATTTATAACAAATTCCTATGAATGAAGGTGTGGATTTTGGAATACCTTTTATTTTTCTCCTGCAAACATTTGATGTGTGGCCTAGTTTTCCACAGTGATTGCATGACTACTTTCTTGGTCTTAGATTTGTGTAGACATTCTTTGGATCAGCTTGGTGTGGTGATTCTTCATTCTTGGTATACCCTAGTCTGGTATTGTTGTTGAATCTTCTTCGCCCATCCAAAAAATCATCCATCCTTTTGGTGCTTTCTTCAGCTCTCTTAATCATGTCATTATGTTGTTGCTAAATTCTTACTTCATGCTTCAGTTTTTCATTTTCTTCTCTAAGCTCACCGATAGCTTCTATTCTTTCAATGAGTTCTATTTTCATTCGGTTTGCCTTCTGACTCATAAGAATAATTTGATTGGTGATCTCATGATGATGTTCTGTAAGTCTTTGTATTTATGACTCTTTCTCTTGTAGCTTTTCAATAATATTCCTCATGTCATCAATAGATAGTGTTCTTTCTTGCTCATCTTGTCTAGCATTGTTCATGACATCAATCATTCTTACCATCTATGTCTCTTGATTGATTTGAAGAGATTTCACTTGTCCAACCAGTTGTTGATTTATTTCATTCAAGTTTTGTGATTCTTTCTTCATATGTGTCTGATGCTTTTCTAGACGTAGATTGTGATGACTCAAATAGATCAGGTATCTCCTCTTCACGATAGTCTGTTTCATTACAAAGAGATGCCATAATATTTCTTTCATCTAGCATCTATCTCATCTTGATTCTAGCTTCTTTATATTGTTCATAGAAGATATGTATCTCTAAATTTTGATTCTCAATATTCTTCTCTATCTTGTACCTTTGTATTGTATGATCTTTTCTCTTAAGTCTTTAAACTTTTCCAATTAAGAGATCTAGCTCTGATACCAATTTTTCGAAATAATGGAATGGTGTATTGAGAGGGGAGGGGTGAATCAGTACCCTCAAAAATTTTATCAATTAACATTTATCCTTTTAGTAATCAATTGTATTACCATTCATATATGCTATTATATATTTGTGTATGTTATATCAATTCATAATTCAATAAGAATGTAAAAAATTCATAGAAGCATTCATGAAATGTATAGACACATGATACAAGATTTGGTAATGTAAAAAAGCCCTGTTAGAAGGTAAAACATTTGGTGGGGATGAACCCCACAAAGCTTCACTATCTGCATAATGGAAGGGGCCAGTTAAGGCTTACAATTTGATCACTTATGATGATCTACCCGGCTAGGAGTATTATAGGGAGACTGGTTAAGGTCTACTCTATTAAGAGCTTTAGCAACACAGTTTCGTGTGCACTCGGTTAAGATATTTACAAAGGATTGTTAAATCCACCTTTCTTGAAATTATTTCTTCTATTTGCTATACTTGTTAGAATGTAGAAAAAAATATTCAGTGACCTGAGTGTATGCAATCTGCAATTTTTTATTACAGATCCATTAAATTCACATGTACAATGTATCACCTAATGTGATTGATTAATACATTTTTTGCTCGGTAGCCTTGAATCTGGTTCTTGATAACCTAATTCATCTTTTGTTGTTCTTTCTTGAAATTATTAGTCTGATCCATGGATGTGCTCCTTGGCTACTATCATCCTCACATTCATTTGAAATGAATGATTACACATCTATTTATACAATAGATTGACCTAATTAAGTTTCACATATTACAAAGATAACTCTATGATCAAAGGTTTAAAACTTGACCTTGATCTCCTTGTTTGCATGTTTTCAATCAGTTAGACTGATTAAAACAATTACAATTACATTGCTTGTCCCTCAAGAAATGGTTTTAACTCAAATCAAAATGCTAAATATAAAACATAAGTGTTTCTTTTGACGTGGAAGTCAGATCCACATTTCTTAGGATTTAACTAATGCCCGGGTTTCTCTGTTGTTAGTCTGTCAGCGTTCCTTCTGTGAACTGTCTGTCAGGTTCCCTTTCTCTGTTGGGTTCCTCTGCTTTTCTGCTCAGTCAGTTTACACTTCAACATTTTTGGGTTGAACTATGCAGACTATGTCAAGTTTCTCTTGTGATTTGTCTTGTCAGATTTCTCTTGAACTTAACACTTTTGATGACCTTTGTTATTTGTACTTTCAGTTTGTACTGAAAGCCTGTCTTTCGGTGTAGGTGTTACCGATGGTTCAAAAAATATTTTCCCTTTGCATACTAATGGAAAAAAAATTTGTCATCCTCTACCACCATATAATCTTCTTATATACAAGTTATTTCATGGGGGGAGAATAATCAACATCATTATATAATGGTTCCTCCAAAATAGGGGAATCATTAAGAGTAGGAACATCACTATGAATAAAGAAAACATTAGGCGTGGGATAATCATAACTCTCTAAAGCTTCATCCCTAAAGGGGGAGTCATTGAAATGAATAGAAGGTTAGGTATCATTATGGGAATAATCATCTGTGACCAAGGTATTCTTATAGTGGACGCTCATATTAGGAGAAGAGTTAACACCAATCCTTAACACTTCTCCACAAAGAGAAAGATAATTGAGAGAAAGGTTTAAAATATATTCTTGTATGAATATTTCCTTATGAGGAAGATAATAGTTGGGAGATGATGATATAAGATAAGCCATAGAAACATCGCATATATTAAATTGATTCTTTTTTATGCTAACATAATGTAAAGGCAAGTTGATGGAAGGATGTTGTTTTATCTGAAAATTGACACAATGGTTTTGGGATAATGCCCTAAAAAAATTTTGAAACATGAAAATAAAATAAATTAATGCTCAAAAATCAAATTAAGATACATGTAAAGTAAAAAAAATGCATGAAATAAAAGGATTTTTTGTACTTTTTTATTGAAAATGCAAGAATCAAAGAGATAACGACGAATAATTTTTATCTCTTTTTTATAAAAGAATGATAATTGCATGGAAAAATATGATCTAAGACTACAAAATTAGAAATGGAAATTTTATGAGCGGGTTCACCATAATGTTGTTGGAATAGTCCCAATGGATAACTAAGAGGGGGGGTTGAATCAGTTATCAGCTAGTTTAAATATTTTTCTCCAATTAAATACAAAATATCATTAAGCATATACTCATTAAGATAACACAACAAAGAACACCACAAATTTGGTTACGGGGAAACCAAAATAGGTAAAAACCTTGGTGGGAATTAGCACCCACAAAGAACTGTACTTGAGTATAATAATCCCTGTTAGAAGATCTTAAGACCCTGTTAAGAGTTTATCTTTACAATAAAATAAGTACAGTGACCTGGTTAAGGGTCGGACTTTCTTAGGAGTCTTTTACAAATAACCTTTTTAGGGGTGAGGACTCACTGTCCAAAAGCTCACTGCTAAAATGATGAAGGCTACAACCTTCATTAAAATAGATATACACTATATCTGATAATGAATTGTTTGAGTAGACCTACTATCTTGATCAATTCCAATGAATTGTAAACATTCTTTGCTTCTTCACATAGATCTTTAACTAATGAATGAAATGGCTTTACTGTCCCAAAACAATCAGCATTTTGTTCTATCCTTTTGTTGTCTTTATTCTTCTCATTCACACTTGGTGATCTTCAAATAAACTGCTATAAGTATCTTCTCCAAAAGATATGATCTTTTTCGGCTTTAGGAATCCCTCCAATGCTTCTCTTGTTGGCTAAACCAAGCACGCAACATAATTAGAACCACGTAACTCAAAATGAATAGACGCATCACTTCACATAGTCAGCTCCACCAAAATTACCCAAACGTCGTGCTTCCGATGAAACACGATTAGCACCTTTGGTTAATTATCTTTGACTCATAACTAAACATGAATCTGAACATGCATATCCCATAGATAGACGCAATTGAAGAATCAATAAAATTACTGTCGGCTTTCTGAAAACAATCTTCTGAAGTTGTGGCTAGTAAACAAAGTAACATAACTCAACTATTACTGAACATCTAAATCTATGTGTATGTACATGGTATAGTAGCTATGTCTGAAACATAAAAACAACCATGCAAGGCTTCCACATATCCATATTGAAAAGTGGATACAGTTCACTGATGTATACTATATGTTGTCATCAATGACAAACATACAGTCAACTATTTGCATAAAGGCAAATATCTAACAATCTCCCCCTTTGACATTGATGGAAACATCTGATTAAAAACACCATCAATCTAAAAGTGTCTTCTTTATTTTTATAATCTTTTCAATATCCTCATCAAACGTTCCTCTTCACTGCAGAAACTCCTCTGACTTGTGTTTTTATTTTCATGACTATATACTCCCCCAAATTATATGCTCCCCCTTACTATATACTCCCCCTTTGACATCAATGGAAATGGATGCCAAATACAAATATGCACAGGTACTACTCTAGAAGTAGAGTAGTCAACCACTCATCAGTCACAAAGGACTGATGCATTTTCTGTGAGTTATAATCAGACTCGGGAAAGGGAATTACTCCTAGCTTCTTCTTGAGATACTTAAAAGTATCTTTTGATAGGGGTTTTGTGAATATGTGTGCCAACTGATCTTTGGCAATCACATAATCCAGCTTCACTTCTCTGTCTGAAACTTTTTCTCTTAGAAAGTGATATTTTATTTCTATGTATTTTCTCTTTGCGTGCATCATAGGGTTCTTTGACATATTAATAGTGTTGGTGTTATCACAATGGATAAAAATGGGATAATCAATCTGAATTCCAAAGTCTTTAATAATCTGTTTGATCCAGACCATTGTTGAACAATTCAATGCGGCTGCTACATACTCAGCTTATGTTGTTGACTGTGAAACACAGTTTTGCTTCTTACTTGTCCAAGTAACTAACCTGTCTCCAAGAAATACTGCTCCTCTCGAGGTACTCTTTTTGTCATCAACACAACCTGCCCAATCTGCATCGGTGTACACATGAAGTTCTACATTTTCTAAGTTAGGATACCATAAACCATAGTCTATAGTTCCCTTTAGATATATGAATATTCTTTTTATTTCCATTAGGTGATTCTATTTAGGTTCAACTACAAATCTCCCAACAATGCCAACTTCATTAGATATATCTGGTCTAGATTGAGTGAGATATATGAGTTTTCCAATCATGGATTTGTAGAGTGTTTTGTCAACCGTCGTGGAGTCATCATTTTTAGAAAGCTTGCTTCTTGTTATCATAGGAGTGTTTATTGGCTTTCAATCTTCCATCTTGAATGTCTTCAATATCTCCTTTACATATTTAGACTGATTTATGAATATACCTCTGTCTGTCTTCTTTACATTTAATCCCAAAAAGTATTTTATGGGTCCAATCATGATCATTTCAAATTCACTCTGCATCTCTTTTGCAAATTTTGCACTAATCTTGTCATTACCTCCAAAAATAATGTCATAAACAAAGATAGAAACAAGTAGTAATCCTTCAGGTGTCTCTCTGATGAATAAGTTGTAATCTTCTGCTCCCTTTTTGAATCCAATCTTTGTTAAGTAGCCATCAAGTCTCTCATACCATGCTCTTGGGGCCTGTTTAAGTCCATAGAGGGCTTTCTTTAGTCTGCATACCATGTCTAGTTTGTCTAAAAGTTTGAATCCTTCAGGCTTCTCTATGTAGACTTCTTCCTTCAAGTCACCATTCAGGAATGCTGACTTGACATCCATCTGATATACTTTTAAGTTCTTGAATGTTGCATAGGCTAAAAATAACTTTATAGCTTCCATTCTACTCACAAGGGAAAATGTATTAGAATAGTCAATTCCTTCTCTTTGCACTTATCCTTTACATACCAATCTTTCTTTATTTATTATCACTGTACCATCTTCATTCATTTTGTTTCTGAATATCCACTTAGTTCCAATCAGGTTCTTGTCACAAGGTCTAGGGACCGATTCCCATGTGTCATTCTTCATTATTTGATATAATTCTTCTTGCATTGCACTTTGCCAATCTGAATCATTACACGTATCTTCAACACTTGAGGGTTCAATCTGTGAAATTAAGCATACCTCTTCGTCAACAGTTGAACCTTTTGCTCTGGATCTTGTCAAAATTTTACTACTCTGATCTCCAATGATATCTTCTTTAGAGTGGTATTTAGATGTGTACCTTGAGATTTTAGGTGTGACACTCTCATCTATAATTTGTGATTCTTCTTGACTTGGTTCAGGGTTATTGCATGATACATCAATACAGTCAAACATTTCTTCAATAACTGTATCTTTATTAATCGGTCTAGGTTCATCTTTAATCATAGGTGCATATTCATAATATCTCTCTTGAATCATGAACTTCTCATCAATCTTCACATGTGCACTCTCAATGATTTTATTCAACCTTAAATTGAAACATATGTAAGATTTTCTCTTAGTAGAGTAACCAAGAAAAATACCTTCATCGCTTCTAGCATCAAATTTTCCAACACCATCATCTCTCTTGATGTAGCACTTGCTTCCAAATATTCTGAAGTACTTTACTGTAGGTACATTACTAAACCAAAGTTCATAAGGTGTTTTGTTCGTGCCTAGTCTTAGTTGGATTATGTTGATAGTATAGACTAATGTATTGACTGCATCTCTCCAATAGGTGTGCGCAACATTCCCTTCAATCATGATAGTGCACATTGTGTCAAGTATTATCTTGTTTCTCCTTTCTACAATTCCATTTTGTTGAGGGGTTCTAGGTGCACTTAGTTGTCTTTTTATCCCATGTTCTTTGCAGTACTCAAGAAACTTATCAGAGGTGATATCTCCTCCTCTATCATATCTTAGACATTTTATCTTTAATCTAGATTCATTTTCAACTTTAGCTTTGAATATTTTGAACTTCTCAAAAGCTTCAGATTTGTCTTTCAAGAACACAACCCACATCATCCTGGAGAAATCATCAACAAACAAAATGAAATACCTTTCACCATAGTATGATATTGTTTGAGTAGGTCCACATAATTCTGTATGTATTAGATCTAATTTGTTCTCTGCTGATTTTTGTTTACTTCTGAATGAGGTCCTCACATGCTTTCCCATCACACATTCCCTGCACATAGTATCAACTGGTCTTGCAATACTAGGAAGGTCTCTTACTGCCTTTACATTACTTATCTTCACTATGTTGTCAAAATTGATATGAAAAATTCTTTTGTGCCAAAGCCAATTGTCATCCACTTTTGCAAAAAAACAACTTACTTCAGAGTTAAGCTAAAAAAAATTACCTTTGGTCTTTGAGACTGATGCAATCATGTCTCCTTCTTTTTTTTTAATACTGCATATGTTGTTTTTGAATTCCAACTGATATCCTTTATCTAGCAATTGTCCAACACTTAGTAAGTTATGATGCAAACCATCAACATACAGAACATCATCTGTCTTGTTCTTTCCATCTAAGGTAATAGATCCTCTGCCTATGATAGGTTTGGGAGTGTTATCTCCAAATCTAACCATTCCACCTTTGTACTTATCTAGATGTACAAATATATCTTTGTCACCTGTTATGTGATGTGAACACCCGCTTTCTATGATCTAGTCTGTTTTAATGTTAGCTTGTGAAACTAAATCCAATTCTTGTGCTTTCTTTTCATCTTCAATTTCTATTTTATCAATCATTTTTTCATTATCTTCAATTGCAACAAATCCAATTTCATCTTCTCTTGAATCATCATCAGTTACACCATCTTCAGCGTGATAGCATTCCTTAGTGTATTTGGGTTTGTAATCTAATCTATACTTCTTGACTCTTGTAGGACACTTGGATGCAAAGTGGCCAACTTTGTTGCATGAAAAACATTTGAATGGTAGATGTCCTTCATATTTTCCTTTGCCTTTCTTTTCTTTCTTAGAAATCATAGCAATGATTTCTTTTAGTTCTGTATCAACTTCTTCTTTCTCATTATTACTAGAGATGCTCAAGGATTTCTTGCCATGGACTGAGGCTTTGAAAGTTGTTTCCATTTTAGGTTCTTTCTTCAATCTTGATATCTCAAATGTTGATATTTTGCTGATCGAGGTTTCTCTTTTGAAGTCCTTTGAGAATTGCATGGTTTCATCCAAGATGTTTATCTTTCTTTCATAATCTGTTGTCAGTTTAGTCATTAGTTTGTCCATTATATCTTCTTCTGAGATTTATCCACCATTGTTCCTGATTCCTGAGACTACTTCATTAATCCTCTGATTGTAAGCTCTGATGTTTTCTTCAGGTAGCATCTCTAAATTGTTGTATCTCTTCTTCCATATCTTTCTATGCACATTCTTGGCTTGGATGTCTCCTTCAAACATGTCTTCTAGGTATTTCCAAATTGAATATGCTTTTTCTGCCTTCTTGATCTCAGAAAATTCACTGTTAGATAGGGCACTGATTAAGGCTTCTTTGGAAATTGCATTTTGGGTGAATACTTCCTTTGTTTATTAGTAGAGTCTTCTTCTATAAATTCTTTCAAGGTGGTAACATCAATTGCATGAGTAGAAATCTCATAGATCTCAAAACCAACACACTGAAGATGTTTTATCATTTTTTTCTTCCAGTCAAGATAATTCTCTCCATCAAACTTAGGACTCTCTTTCCTGAAGTATGCCATTTGATCTACCTTAAGCTGTTAGGATTTATCTCCAAGGCAGTTGTCTCTAATACCAATTTTTGGAATAGTCCCAAGGGATAATTGAGAGGGGGGGTGTGAATTAGTTATCAGCTAGTTTAAATATTTTTCTCCAATTAAATACATAATATCATTAAGCATATACACATTAAGATAAAACAACAAAGAACACCACAATTTTGGTTATGGGGAAACCAAAATAGGTAAAAACCCTGGTGGGAATTAGCACCCACAAATAACTATACTTGAGTATAATAATCCCTGTTAGAAGATCTTACAACCCTGTTAAGAGTTTATCTTTACAATGCAATAAGTACAGTGAGCTGGTTAAGGGTGGGACCCTGTTAGGAGTCTTTTACAAATAACCTTGTTAGGGGTGAGGACTCACTATACAAAATTTCACTGCTAAAATGATGAAGGCTACAACCTTCAGTAAAATAGATATACACTATATCTGATAATGAACTGTTTGAGTAGACCTGTTGTCTTTATCAGTTCCAATGAATTGTAAACACTCTCTACTTCTTCACATAGATCTTTAACTGATGAATGAAATGGCTTTACTGTCCCAAAACAATCAGCATTATGTTCTATCCTTTTGCTATCTTTATTCTTATCATTCACACTTGGTGATCTTCAAATGAACTACTATAAGTATCTTCTCCAAAATATATGATCTTTTTCAGCTTTAGCAATCCCTCCAATGCTTCTCTTGTCAACTAAACCAAGCACGCAACATAATTAGAACCGCACAACTCAAAATGAATAGATGCATCACTTCACATAGTCAGATCCACCAAAATTACCCAAATGCCATGCTTTGGATGAAACATGATTAACACCTTTGGTTAATTATCTTTGACTCATAATTAAACATGAATCTGAACAACCATATCCCATAGATAGATGCAATTGAAGAATCAATAAAATTACTGTCAGATTTCTGAAAACATTCTTTTAAAGCCGTGGCTCGTAAACAGAGTAACACAAATCAATTGTTACTGAACATCTAAATCTGCGTGTATGTACATGGTATAGTAGCTATGTCTGAAACATAAAAACAACCACGCAAGGATTCCACATATCCATACTGAAAAGTGGATACAGTTCACTTTTGTATACCATATGTTGTCATAAATGACAAACATACAGTCAACTATTTGCATAAAGGCAAATCTCCAACAAATGTACAATATAAAAGGGGGAGTAACATGGTTGATCCAATTTCCTATTGCACAATTAGAAGGAAGATGACCTAATAGGCTCAAGTAGGACTTAAATGCTAAATGAATGCAATGATCGTTCAGAATAATAAATTGGGGGTAGTTTGATTTGAGTTGAAATGATATCATGATGCAATAAATATGAATAAATAAGAAAAATTGACAACATTCGGGAAATACAAACTAGTAGAGAATAAACAAACAACTAAAGTAACCTGAAATGAAGTCCTGGAAGCTATACTTACCTGTAAACTAAATTTAAAGGTGTTCTAATAGGAACAAAAATCCTAGGGCTTCTTGTTCCAGGGAACAAGAAGCATGGATCATTTTGTTGCTATGATTTCTACCCGAAACTTTAACTAACAGTCCCGTATATCCTAATCTTTCTAGAAAATTCCTGACAGTTGCGCCACCTATTCCTACACACAAAAAAATAGGGAAAAGGTTGGGTTGAAAGGGGTTTTCCTTGATCAAACCCCTATTTAGGAATAAACCTTGAAATGTAAATAAAATTTCATAAAGGAAATATTTGTTGATATGAAATAGAACCTAGATTTGCATTGTTAGTTACCTTATACCTTGATGGCATAGTGCTTCTTTTAATGTAATCACAAGTGTTAATGCAATAGCTCTTGAATCCACACAAAAACCTCAAAGGAAATCATGAAAGCTAATATTTTTCACCATGAATGGTGTAGTTTTCCAGAATTCTTGATGAAGGAGAAGAATGATGCTTTGAAGACTTTGATGCTTGAAGACTTTGAGAATGCTAGGATGTAGAAGAGCTCTTGAAATCTTGATCATGAATCTTCTTCATTGTGAATTGATAATAGATCTTACCAAAATGAGGATAAATATCCACTTATATACCTCTTTACACATTTTGGGATTCAAAATTAATCCAGGTCGACCACAGGAGATAATTTTCCACCAAAATACTGCAACCAAGCCCCAATTCAGAATTTAGCCAAAGCCTTGGGGAAAAAATTGCCTTGAGCATTTTTTTGTTAGGAAAAAAAATTATTGGGAATTTTTCACCTAGGAGAATGAGCGAGAACTGAAATGGGAGGTATGAGAGGTAAGGTAGATACCAAAATAAGAGGTACAACTGATTTCACGGTCAGGAAGAAGTGGAAAGGCCAAAAATGGTAATAAAGGGACCATGTAGCCTAATAAGTTATGGAAAGAGGAGAAATAATAAAGGAGCATGACTATAAATAAGGGCTCACATTAATATTTGGTGAATTTGAATTAACACAAGACTTATAATATTAATTTAAGGTCCGATGAGTGTTAGGAGAGCATGAAATCAATGTGGGAACCCATGCATGCAAAAATGGGGCTGAAGTGAGCATCTAATTATAGGTGCTTGCTGATGAACTATAACTGATTGAATGTTTGAATATGTTAAGTTGATGATCACTGAGCTGCAAAATTAAATTCAAGACATTAAATCAGTTAATGTATTGTATTTTCATTAATGTCAACTTGATATAGTTTGATTGTTCATACACATATTGGTCATAACCTTGAAGAGTCGAAGAAACAAAGTTTATTTTTTTGATAAAATAGAAAATTCTGTATACACTGAGTGATAGTGAACACCGACAAATAGTGCACACCAAGCAGTTCATAGTGTATACCGAGCACCATAGTAATCGAGCAAGTGTTACCGAGCACAACAATAACAAAATTTGTTACCGAGCATAATGGAAGTTGATGACCGAACATAACTGAAGTTAAAGAATGAAAAAAATACTTAGTTGGCAGAGCTATATTTAGGGTTAACTAATTGATTGCTTTATTTTCAACGATCACTTAAAATAAAGCAAAGAGGGAGAATTAAAGCCATTTTATTCACAATTATCAAGGAGAGATTTAAGGAATAAAACTAAAGTAGAGATTTACGAGATAAAGAAAACATGAAAAATTTTATGGATCAAAAAGTGATCTACGACAAAAACAAGGAGATTGAGCGGGTAATCATGTCTATATAAAGAGACAAGGAATTCATTATCAAAAGGAGGAATGTTGAGTATATTTTGTGTGAAGATAGAATTCTTCATACAGATATGATCATACAAGTTGAAGAATAGAACTAAGGAATTCTATAGACACCAAGCAACAAAGGACAGAGCATTCATTGAGTAGGAAAAAGAAAGAGAGAAAAGGAACTAAAGTGAACATTGATCAGAGAGGTATTATTGAACTAACAATAGATCTGAATATTTGCAAATCAAAGTTGTATTTTGAACAAATCATTTACTATATGAGTTTAACCGTTGATTCAAAAAATCTCTTAACCGAGTGGGATTTAACAGTCCTTATTGTATAGATCTGAATATTTGCAAATCAAAGTTGTATTTTGAACAAATCATTTACTATATGAGTTTAACCATTGATTCAGAAAATCTCTTAACAGAGTGGGATTTAACAGTCCTTATTGTATTGAGATACTCAAGAGTATCAAAAGGTTTTCTTGTTGACAACATAGTGAGTGCTAGGTCAAAAGATAAACTATTGGTTTTAAATCCTCTAACAAGGGCGCACTTAACAATGTGTATTGTAACCTTTAACAGGGTTGGCTCTTCACCGATCACACTTTAGAAGAGTGAAAATATTTTGGGTTACCAGTCCCAAGTAGTTTTTCCAATATTGGGTTTCCAGGTTAAAATCTAAGTGTCAAATGTGTATATGTTTCATTGCATTGATATTTTTCTTTACACATTATTGAAACTGGATTGGTCGGTTAACACTAAGTTTAAATTGTTTCTACTTGGTAAACTCTAGAACAATATATCTTACCGAGCAGTTTATATTTATTAGAATTATTTATGGCATACATCTTGATGATTGGGGACTGTAAGATAACTAAGGATATTATATTTGAGATATAAGTTTTTGGTTGGATCTTTTGGAATTAATTTTAAAGCCACTGATTCACCCCCCTCTCAATTATTCAAACAATTGGTATTAGAGCTTTGGTGCTTGGAAGAAAATTTTAAAGGGAATTAAGCTAAAGATCAAAGGATGAGTAAAAGGGATGTGCCTAAGTTGAACAAGGACAAATTTGCATCATGGAAATTTAGGATAAGACTCCATCTATCTAGTATTGGAAATGATGTTACACAATACTTGGATACTCAATATGTTGCACCAACTAGACCTCTTCAATTGAGAGATAAACATGAACACAATTCTATGATGATAGAACTTGATTCTTCACTAACCGATGCTAAATTTGAAGATGTGAAATCATGCACCTCTGCAAAGAAAATGTGGGACAAACTCAAGATAGTACATGGAGGAGATGCAAATGTGCTGAGAGATAAGCTGAAATCCTAGGAGGAAAGTTTGATAACCTGAAAATAAAAGAAGAAGAGAACATCACTCTATACAGTGACAGAATCAAAGAAGTAGTTAATGCTATCCATGGAGTAGGAAGAGTAGTTGAAGAAGAAATAGTTGTAAGTAAAATTCTGAGAACCTTACTTCCTATTTATGCTATTAGAGAATCTACAATTCAAGAAGTGAGAGCAGTAGATAGTAACTGTTAGAAACACTGAGAGGGGGGGGTGAATCAATGTTTGTCTATTTATTATATTTCAGAAAATTTAAACATAAACCAAATTGAAGCTTAATATAAGAACACATAACACATGATATGATTACGGGGAAACCTTGATCAAAGGAAAACCCTAGTGGGAATTAGCACCCACAAATATTGCACTAGTATAATGAGCCTATTAAAGTTCCTTTTCCCTGTTACGAGAGGCCTTTACAAAGCAAGTACAATGACCTGGTTAAGGTTCTGACCCTTTTAGGAGTCTTTTACAAATAACCCTATTAGGGGTGAGGACTCATTATCCAATAAGCTCACTGCTCAGTAGGATGAAGGCTACAACCTCCTTGACAATATATATACACTATATCCAAAAGTGAACTGCTTTAAGTGACACAATTGTCTTATCAGTTTCGGTTATGCGTTGATGCTCTTTTATTCTTGAAGATATTTATCTTATTCTGAAATCTTATACTATTCTTTTATATCTCTCCTATTCATATTCGATGACACCCCTAATAGAACTTTGCATGTTATATATATATATATATATATATATATATATATATATA
>MU223935.1:1664125-1730436 GCA_018584345.1 Thuja plicata | reverse complement strand
TATATATATATATATATGTTCATGCTTGAATAGATGCAACCATAAACAAGACCTTAGTCGGCCCAAAAACAATATTCACAATTCTTCCAAACAAATTGTCTTAATCGTGTTTATAATAGTAATTAAGACATGATTACAAACATACTATAATAGGTGCTTGGCCTTTACATAATAAAATATCATACGCTGATCCAAAAATTGAAGTTGGCTTCATACTCTATTTTCTGAACTACTAGTAGCATTGTTCTTGTTGTAACTTATATATACTGACATATCTGACCATGCGTGTCTAGGGAAAACACAAGAACATACCATAGAACTTAAGTCTGAATGCACATATCCTGATCTGATCGTATGCACATGCGCTGGTGCACTGATTGACTGCAAATCATTGTTCTGTCCTGACTTCTATACTTAGTCGATTTTCACTTCATAGTTTGCTGTCAAACTTTCATATGACTTTGTTGCCATAATGACAACACAAAATAATTCATATACACTCTGGGAGTCAACTTTCCAATAGTAACAATGTTACTCTTGATAGTTTGATTGGTAGACTTATTTCATTTGAGATGAACAACTGTGATAACAATGTCTTACCTACTATTGAGTCTGCATTCAAGTCTTCTCTGAAAATAAAAAAATCTAGTAACAAACATATTATGAGAAATGATAGTGACAGTGATAGTGATGAGAAAGAACTTGATGAACTTGAAGCACTAATGGCTAGGAGATTACATAGAGGTAAAGGAAGATATAAAGGTAAATTACCATGTGTCTATTTTAATTGCAAATAAATTGGACATTTTGCTACTAGATGTCCTAACAAAAGAAAGGATGAAAGAGACAGTGACAGATCTTATGAAAAGAAGTATGACATAAGTGATGATCGAGACTACAGAAGCAACTGACACTCTGATAGAAGAGATAACTAAGATTACAAGGACAAAGTCAAGAAGGCTTGTTACTTGGTTGAGAACAAAACTAAAAATTCTACTACTGATTCTAGTGAAGATATTGAGGTAGTATTTGTTGCTATGAAGGATGAATCAAACGAAGAAGAAAGGTATGTTGAAACAACACTCATATCTAAATTTAGAAAAAATGATGTCTAGATTTGTGATAGTGGATGTACTCACCACATGACTCGAGATAAAGAAAATTTTGAAACTTTTGAATATTATAATGGTGGATCAGTTAGGATGGGTAATGACTCACCTTCCCTAGTTAAAGGAAAGGGAACCATCATGTTGAATAATCTGATCAGATGTGAAAATGCATATTGAGTGAAAGGACTTAACTATAATATATTGAGTGTTTCACAGCTGAACAACACAAAACACTGAGCTACATTTGAGAACAAAAAGGCAAAGATCTATAATGGAATAGTAAAGTTGATCAGTACTGGTGAACAAACCAAAGGTAATCTTTTCTATCTTAATAATATTGAGACCACTTGTTTATTGGCTAGAAATGAAGACATTTGGTTGTGGCATAAAAGGTTATGTCATGTAAATTTTGATAACATGGTTAAGATAAGTAAGAAAAGAAAAGTGAGAGGCTTACTGATCATTTCAAAGCCCGACCATGTTATGTCAAAGAATTGTCAAATGGGAAAAATGAAAAAGTCTAGTTTCAAGAGAAAAACCTACACATCTATTGCTATTCTAGATTTTTTCCATACTGACTTATGTGGACCAATGAGAACAAAGAGCTATTATGGTGATAGATACTTCATTATATTTGTTAATGACTATTCTACGATGACATTCTTAAAAGAGAAATATGAAGCATTTAAGATGTTCAAATGGTATAAAGCTAAAGTTGAAAAACAAAGTGGAAAAGAACTAAATTTTTTAAGAGAAAATAGAGGAGGAGAATTTATTTATGATGAATTCACTAACTTTTGTAATGAGCATGGGATTACAAGACAAGTTTCTACACCGAGGACACCACAACAAAATAGGATTGTTGAAAGGAGGAATAGATCAATTGTTGATTGTGCCAAAACATTGATGATTGAAAATGATGTCACACTATTAGAATAAATGAAAGGTGGGGGTGAATCAATGGCCTCAAAAATTAATCCAATAATCCAACCAAAACTTTATACCACAAATATAAAACCTCTAGTTATCTTCAGTCCTACAAGATGTATGCCTTGTGTGAATCTAACATATATATATTGCTCAATGATTATACTATTTATCCTTTTCTTAAGCTTTACCAAATAGCAGTTTATCTTTTCTTAACCTTTACCGAATATCAGTAAATAGACTTAGTGTTTACCGATCAATCCTATTTTAGTAATGTGTAAAGAAAAACATCAAAGCAATGAACCATATACACATTTTAAACATGGATTTTTAATATGGAAACCTTGTTAAGGGAAAAACCACTTGGGACCGGTAACCCAAAATTTTCACTCTTCTGAAGTGAGCTCGGTGAAGAGCCAACCCTGTTAAAATATACAAACACACTATTAAGTGCGACCTTGTTAGAGGATTTAAAACTAACAGTTTATCACTTGACCTAGCATTCACTATGATGTCAACATGAAAACCTTTTGATACTCCTTAGGATGTATCTCAATATATTAAGGATGGAAAAATCCCACTTTGTTAAGAGATTTTCTAAATCAATGGTTAAACTCAAACATTAAATGATCTATTCATGAATACAACTTTGAATTGTAGATTTTTAGATCTATTGTAAGTCCATAATACCTTTCTGATCAATCTTCTCTTCAATTCCTTTTCTCCCCTTATTTCTTCTTGGTGAATGTTGTTACTTCTTTTTTACTTGGTCTCTGCAAAATTCTTAGCTCTGTTCTTCAGCCTGTATGATCAGATCTGCATGAAGACTTCTATCTTCACCAGAATTCTCTTCAACATTCCTCTCTTCATAATGAATTACTTGTCTCTTTATATAAACATGATTTTACCGTTCATTCTTCTTTTTTTCTTCGTTGATCACTTCTTGATCTGTAAAGCTTGCTATGCTTGCTTTAGTTTTATTCTATAAATCTCTCCTTATTTTCTGGAATAAAACATGCTTTAAATCTCCTTCTTATCTTTATCTTTTAAATGATCAATATAAATAAAGAAAACAAACAGTTAACTCTAAATATAGCTCCTGTTAGCTAAGTGTTTTGTAATTTTCTAACTTCAGTTCCCATCGGTCAACACTTCAGTTGAGATCAGTAACTACTGCAGATAGCTCATGCATCAACTTCAGTTCTATTCGGTGAAAATTGCAGTTATCTCAGTAATGATTGCTTGGGTATCACTTTCTTGGGTGATACTATCCATCATTTAACACTGTGAACTTTTGTGCTCGGGGTTCACTATCCATTGGGGTTTGACTTTGGTGTGTTAACTGAGCATCTACATTTTTTCAACTGAGTGTAGGTGAAGCATTTAATGCATCACTTAGGGTATATTTTTCTATAAAATGGGAAACATCAACTCATTCGTTCACCAAAAATTAAAGAGAAACTTGCAAAGAAAAGAAGAGTGATTCAGAGTGATTACATTAAAAATCGATTCATAGAACCTTTAAAGCAACTCCAACAGATCTCAAGCACTCTCAGCAAACATCCTGTGAGTATCAAGACTCATCGAGCTAACAGGTTATTTGCAAAGAAGCCTTGATTTAACAAACAATGGAAACCACTTCATGAACCTCAAAAATCAAGATGGAAAAGGAAAAGAAGGTCATTCTAATCAAGAACTTGACCTGTGAAGAACCAAACTACAAGTTCTTCCCTAAGGTTGCTTCTCAACCCGACGACAAGGGAGCATTCTCGAGTATCCCACCTAGGGTTTTACTGGTTGAAGACATTTGTGCATACATTCACTGCAAAGTTGTAGAGATTGGAGATATTGATCTTGAAGAAGCTTATCAGAAGCTATGTAAGTACAGAAACTTAAAGGACAATTATAAGCACATTGAAGTGAAAGGGCTAACCAATGCCCTACAATTTCTAAAAGAATTCAAGATATAATGGACTTGCATTGTGCTCAGTCGAGTGCATGACGGTAAAATGTGGTTAGATGAACCTAAGATAATCACAAAGGATTTGATTCACACAGTAACTGGATACCTCATCACCAAGAAGGAAATATCCCTAAGGCACCCTGGAGGCCCTGAGATTGAAAAGTTAACTAGAGCCAAAAAGGACGACAGAGGTCTGAAATTCAATTCAATCACCGACCCTGAAATGAATTTTGGTGCATATGTGATTGGATACAAGATATTTCAAGCAAGTAGAATGAAAAGCATTTCTTGTGGAGCTGTTAACACTGCATACAAAATAGTAAAGAAAGGAGTGCAACTAGACCTAGCCAAGCTGCTGCTAAAACAACTGGAAGAGAACATGAAAACAATTAGATCAGCCTAATCTAATACATGTAAGTTTGGTTCTCTATTGATATGCACATTATTTAACTTCCAAAATTTATTTCCTTCCATCGATAATGTCACTTGGGACACCAACCAACCTATCACAGCACAGATTAGTGATTACATTAAATCACTAGGAGATAATTTCATTCCACTATTGGATGCATATTTTACTACATTCAAGAATAGGATGCAGAAGAGGATGAGAACCCCTGCCCAGTTGGTTGAACACTACAAGGATGAGATATGCTTTGTAGTTGACACCAACACTACACTCATCAAAGCTACCAACCCAAGAACAGCATGGTTACCACCATTGGATTATGAAATTGCCATTGATCTCGCTACAAGAGCTATTAAATTGCTACTAAATGAACCAGTTGACAAATCTATAAGCACATTTGGCACATATGAGGAAGCCAAGTCAAGAATAAAGACTGGTTTAGTGGTTAAGAAAATAGGGAAGAAGAAAACACAAATGGTGAAAATGTTTAAGAAGAAATTCTTGGTAACTGATGAAGAGTTTGAATAATCAGTTGACATCACCAAGGAACAGTCACTCATCAGTGAAGGTAAAGAGTTAATTGATTCAGAGTCTATCGAATCATATGCATAGCAACCACAGGCCAAGAAAATAAAATTTGTTGATGTAACAGCTGCAACCAGGACAAGAAGCAAAAAAACAAAGGTAGACTCACCACCATTGAAGAAAGGCACTATAAAAACATATATGAAGAGAAAATCCTCAACCAAGAAACCAACACTGAGAAAATGGAAGAAATATATAAGAGGAAGAGAAGACAAGGATGATACTGAAGAGGCAGAAAGAGAACAGAGAATCCAAGTAGAAAAGGCCAAAATACCAAAGACAACTGATGAAATTGCGGAGTCAATCATCAACATAGGCAGTATACAACATCACAAGATTAGACAATGGGGAACTCTGTCTACCGAGGATCATAACAAAATAGAAGAAGCAATCATTAAGATGATGGTAGCTTACAAATATGTACCTCTACAATTCAACAATCATATTCCATAGGAGCTACAAGACAAAATATCAGCTAGGTAGACATATGCATTACATATGGAGAAATAGATAAGGGAGAAATCCCTAGTTTCATTCATGCCCAATTCCACAATTGAAGAAATTGACTCAACCATGAAGGAGTATGCCAAGAAATTTTCTACAAAAACCAAAGCATACAAGGTATTGTAGAAAAAGATCGAAGATATTGACATTGAGAGAAATAATATTTGGACTCAAATATTTAATCCACCCAAGCAGATACTGGCTCTAATTGAGACTACTCACACCGAGGAGAAGGAGGCCACACCAAGCCCCAGGCACATTTTCATCAACAAAATTGAGGATGTCAATCCCATTGACTTAACCACAGAGGCAAGTAAGGTCATGGATGATGTTCCTCAAATATTGCAATCAATAGGGGAAACACCAGATAAAACTGTTCAAGATATAACTCATGGTGATTCTAATAATGATGCCAAGGCTGATGAAGATATCACAAAATCCACCGAGCAAACAAATGAAAAGGACACTACTAATATTGCACAGGCAATTGTACCAGGTAATATTCCTTTATTGATGCAAGCAATAAATATAATGATTGAGTCACAATAGACACCACCTGAGTCACAATAGTACCACCAAGTGTGTACTGAGATGGAAGTAATGAGTACTAAGGTTAATTGATAAAAGAATTTAAGGAAACTGATTCACCCCTTCCATCTCAGTACACACCCTTCCATTATTCCAACAATTCAAGTTTTTTTTATTTACCTTCATCAAAAAAACTTCTTGCAGAGTACATTCCTCAACTTCAAATCCAGCAGAAATATCCTTTTCCTTTCCATTCCTATGTCTTTTTTTTATCTCTTTTCCCATCTGTAAATTTTTTAGGCTGCCTTTTCGAGTCTTCCTTCTCAAAATCCTCAACATCCTTCTACTCTTCCTTTTCTTCCTCTTTTTCCACCTCCTGATCTTCATCATCTTTTCCCACTTCTTGGACCTCCTCATTTCTCTCCTCTCTTTCTTTTTCCTTTGGTGTGGATCCCTTAATATCTTACTTCAGCGCTTCTTTATCTTCCACAGGATCATCCTCCATATTAGCCTCTAGCATCATTTCTTCTTTGTTTCCCTGAAGAGAAAGGCTTTGGTTTTTAGTTTCCTCTCTGCTCTCAACATTTCCCTTATTATTTTTTTCCCTCTTATTTTTTTCAGCCCTTGTCTCTTCTATTTTGATTTTCTTCTTCTTCCCTTTAACCATTTTGGGTATGGGTTCGAGAATTTTTCCCTGGCATAGTCTGCAATGAGCATGATTAACCCAACATGCAGCACTAGGACACTAGAATTTTTCCTATTATCCATTATACTGTTATTCAGAGAGCTAAGTAGGAAACAGGGAAAAGAAACTTTCTTATTATGCCTAAAATGGTTAACAAGAACAAAATGGAGATTGTAAATTTTGGAGTAGCGCCCATCAAGAGTAAATTACTCTATCATTACTTTCAGAATTTCTGCCCAAATACTCTTAATCTTAACAACATCCACATAATCCCTAGAGCTTTACTCAACATTGCTTCTTCTTTGGCATTTTTAGGTAAAAATGTTAAATCTTGAGACCCCATACGCTTTTTATCCCTATAGAAAGTCATTCCATCTAAAGGCATACTTGTTATCTCAGAAATTAGGTTCAGCGTAAGTGGAAAAGACTTACCCATCAGGTTAACCTTGTCATTAACCCACCCAGATGTGAAGTTTTTAGTGACCTCTTTATCAAAACAATGGAGCCTTTCCAAATATGGGGTCACCCCACCATGCTTAAGCTTTCTCCAGACACTTTTCTCCTTTTTCCATTTGTCACAATCCAGCAGCTCTTCCCTTCTCAGACCACCTCCCATTTCTTCTACAACTTTCTATTTTCTTAGGATCCCAGCAAGTGAGAAAGTGTTATGTGTCTGGCTTCTTTGATTCAAGATGCTTAACATAACCCACAATCTATGTGTTATAATCCCTTTCATTATTATTGCACACCTTAACTGACAGATATCTCTCCTTGAAAATTGAAGTGTCCTCTTCATTATTTCTTTTTGTATTAATGACCCCTTCCTTGTGATTAAGTCTATCAAATTAATTAGACTAAAAATCTCATTTTTAAGATCTGCTTCCGCTCTCTAGATTTTGATTACGTCAGACTGGGCCCCCACATTTTCCAACCCATCCGCAGACTTATTTCCTTTGTGGTAAACATGGGAAATATAGGTTTCTTCGAAAGAACCTAAGATTGATTTAATTTTATCAATTATATGGACTATGGTCCATGAAGCCTCATTTTTTCCTTTTATGCAATTTATAATATTTAGAAAGTCTCCCTCCAGTCATAGCTTCAAGCATCCAATTTCCTTAGCCAGCATCACAACTTGGAGGGCCACCTGAGCTTCAGCAACAAGATTTGTTTGAATTCCCAAGGGTGAAGCAATAGCTCCCAGACAATTACCAGCCCAATCTCTTATTAATCCTTCCACTCCATCCATACATGGATTTCCTTTAGCAGATCCATCAAAATTACCTTTTAACCATCATGTTGGTGGGGCAGTCCATATGATATTATCTCTAGGAATGGGATCTTTGATACTTTGACCCAATAAATCCCAATTAAGGATATCTTTAAGATCCTGAGCTTTGTTCCTAAGAGTAGAGTCTCTCGAAAGAGTGCTTCTAAATTTTTCCATTAAGCTTCTGCAAACTTGATTTGCAACATTCTCAAAGGGGGTTTGTTTATCCCTAAACACTCTATTATTTATCTCCTTCCATATTATCCAAGTGAAGTGAGGGAGAATCATATTCCATAAATTTTTGATTTCTTTACTAGGAAAGGGGAAAAACCATTGTTTGATTAAGTCTTGAAGATTCTAAGGATTTGCCCATTCTAGATGAATCCTTTTGAATATTGACTCCCATACATTGATGATCATATTTTTTCATTAGTATACAAAGGAAACAATTTTTGAACCATCAGTAATATGATCACCGAAAGACAAGTTTATAGTGCAACCCAACATAGCAGTTCACAGAGATCACCGAAACTAGTCTTCACCGACAGATTGATCACAGTGTAAACCAACAACATAGCCTATAGTGTAAACTGGTAGATGGTCTACACAAAAACTTGAGAAGTAGAATGTCTACAAGGACATCACCAATGAAAGACTACAGAGAAACCTAAGCACCAGTCTATCGAGAGACAACTTTATTTCCAAGAAATGTGGATCTGAGTTACACGTCAGATAAAACACTTGAGTTTTATACTTATCTTTAAATATTATCTTTAAAACCATTTCTTGAGGGACAAACAAAGCATATGTAATTGTTTTAATCAGTCTAACTGATTGAAAACATGCAAAATAGGAGACCAAGGTCAAGTTGTAAACCTTTGATCATAGAGCTATCATTATATAGTGTGAAACCTATTTAGGTCAATATATTGTATAAATAGATGTAGAAATCAATCAGACATTGATGATTGTAGCCGCAGTAGACATCTATGGATCAGACATGGAGTTTTATGTAGAAGGACAGAAAAATATGAAATCGGTTATGAAGAACAAGGTTCAAGGCTACCAAGCAGAACAGAGGTATTAATCAATCACTATAGGTGATACACATACATTGTGAACTTAAAGGGTATGTACTCGGCAATTCAAGATTGCATATAATCAAGTCAATAAGTATTTTTGACTACATTCTAACAAGTGTAGAAAATATAAGAAATCCTTTAAGAAGGTGGATTTAACAATCCTTATGTAAATCTCTTAACCGAGTGCACACTTAATAGTGTTTCTAAATCTCTTAACCGAGTAAACCTAACCAGTCTAAAATGTTACTCCTAATAGGGTAAGATCATCAGAAGTGATCAAACTTGTAGCCTTAACCAAGACCTTCCATTCTGCACATAGTGAAGCTTTATGGGTTTCATCCCCACCCCAGTGTTTACCTTCTAACAGGGGTTTTCTGTGTTACTAATTCTTGTATCATGTGTACTTGAATTTCATGAATGTTTACATGCAATTAAGTTTATGTTTTGATATTACATGCATAAGATAGAAAAGAATCTATGGTTGGTAATGCAAGGAATTGATTACTAAAGGATTAAAGGTTAATTGATAAAAAAAGTTTTAAGGGTACTGATTCACCCCTCCCCTCTTAGTACACACCATTCCATTATTCCAACAATTGGTATCAAAGCTAGATCTCTTATTTGGAAAAAATTTAAATCACTTGAGAGAAAAGATCATACAATGGAAAGGTATAAGCTAGACAAGAACATTGAGAATCAGAAGTTGCAGATACATATCTTCTATGATCAATACAAAGAAGAAATAATCAAGATGAGAGAGCTACTGGATGAAAGAAAAGTTATCGCATATCGCTGCAATGAAACAGACTATCATGAAGAAGAGAGACCTGATTTGTTTGAATCATCAGGATCTACATCTTGCAATACATCTGACACATCAAAAGAAAGCATTACAAGTCTGAATGAAATCAATCAACATCCGATAGCAAGTAAAGGTACTGCAAATCAGTCAAGAGACATGGATGGTAAGGATGATTGATGGTATGAATAATGCTAGACAAGTTGAACAAGAAAGAACATTAGCTATTGATGACAAGAGGAAGATCATTGAAAAGCTACAAGAGAGAGAGAGACTGAAATACAAAGACTTACTGAACATCATCATGAGATCACCAATCAAATTGTTCTTATGATTCATGAGGAAAACCGAGTGAACATAGAACTGAATGGGAAATTGGAAGCTATTTTTCAGCTAAGAGAAGAAAATGAAAAACTAAAGCATGAAGTAAGGATTCAGCAACAACACAATGATATGATCAAGAAAGATGAAGAAAGAAAAAAAAGAATGGATAACTTTCTAAATGGACAAAGGAGACTCAACAACAATACCAGTCTAGGGTATACCAAGCATGGATAATCATCATACCAAGCTGATCAAAAAAATGTTTACACAAATCCTTGACCAAGGAAGAAGTCATGCAATCACTATGGGAAACCAGGCCACACATCAAATGTTTGTAGGAGCAAAGATAAAGGTTTCCTAAATTCACATCTACATTCATAGGTAAATGTTATAACTATAACAAGCATGGACACAAAGCACATGAATATAGATCTAAGGTGAAACAACCAAAGAAGGAAACCTACATGGAAAAATATTGTTCTATTTGCAAAATTCTTGGGCACACATCTCTTGAATGCAGGAAGAAGAAAAAGAAATCATGGAAACCTAAAGAACAAGAAAATTCTCATCAACAGAGAAGAGTCGGTAACTCATATGTTTGGGATTACAACACATGGACAAACTGCACAGCATGTGGTAGATATGGACACATAGCTACAAAATGCATGAGAAAATGGATGAGAAGGTCTAGAAGCTGGACTAACCCTGGAATGACATGCTTACACTGTCATAGGGTAGGTCATCTCAGAAAGGATTGCAGAGACCGAGTAACAAAGACAAGCACTTTTTCTAATGGAAATACCATTGAAGACATCATGAAGATGAGAAATCAAATGTGGAGGAAAGCTACAAACACTGATGATGTTGGACCAATAAATTCAATTGGTGACACCTTATCCAATGGATTTGGTGATTCCACCACCCCCACCTAAGCAAAGAAAGTATGGAAATTCACTATACAAGGTTATATTTTACATCAGTTCCTATATACATTGATAAAATTCCAAACTAGCATGAATAAAGATGCACTATGGTGTTACTTGTTATAAATTTATGAATCCAATCTCGTCGGTCAATGCATACCAAGAATCGTCAGTATAAATATAAAATCTAAGTTGTTAACTTAAACTAAGCATCATTGGTAATCATGTAAAAAGACAATGAAGTCTTCGCTACATACCAAGCTCTGTCAGTAAAAATGTGAAAGGTCAATTGAATTGACACTTACTCTAAGCATCGCATTCTCACCCAGAATGAAGTTAGTATGTTCCCCAAGTGACTCTGTCTTTGAACACTGAGAAGTGGGTAAAGAATTTATTGCACCACTTAGGGAATCATCCATAAAAGGGTGACAGAAAGCTCATTCTTTCACAAAGTGATTAAGAGCGAAGAGTAGAGCGAAGAAGAGAAACCAACAGTGACCAGATTGCAGAGCGACTCACAAGAACATTCATGGTTACTCTGTCAGATTAAAAGAAGCTATAGTAGATCAAGTGAGTAACTAAGACACACTGAGCTCATAGTTTGTTTACAGGAAAAGCCATAATTTCACAGAAACATGGCAACCACTTCACGATTTTCTAAAATCAAGAATGCAAAGGATAAAAAGGTAAATCTGATCAAGAACTCTACATGTGAAGAGCCTAAGTACAAATTCTACCCTGAGGTTTCTTCACAACTCAATGACGTTGGAGAATTCTCAAGCATATTACCTAGGGTTTTTCTAGTTGAGGATGTTCGAGCCTATATCCATTGCAAAGTTGCAGAAATCAGAGATCTTGAAGTTCAAGAAGCTTACAAGAAGCTATGCATAGATGGAAACATTAAGGATGAACACAAGCATATAGAGGTAAAATGGTTGACAAATGCCCTAATGTTCCCAAAGGAATTAAAAACTGAGTGGATCTGTATAGTTATTATCTAGGTACATGACCCAAAGATGTGGTTGGGCGAGACAAAACTGATCACCAAGGATATAATACACGCAGTAACTGGTTATCCAGTAACCAAGAAGGTCAAAGCACTCAAACATCCTCCTCGACCCGATATAGAAAAGATGATAGGTGCAGTATGGGATGGAAGAGGTTTAAAGGTAAACTCAATCGCCGATCTAGAACTGAAGTTCGATGCATGTGTATTGGGATACAAGGTATTCCAAGCCAATTGGTTAAATAGCATAGCATGCGGATCAGTTGACACTACCCATAAGAATTTGAAGAAGGGATTACAACTGGACCTATCTTAGCTTCTACTAAAGCAATTGGAGGAGAACATGAGGAGAATTAGGTCAGCAAGGACTAATTCATGTAAGTTCATATCACTCTTCTTTTGTACATTTTTCTATTTCTATAACTTCTTCCCATATGTCGGTAATGTCAATTGGGACACTACTCGACCAGTGACAATTCAAATTAGTGAATTTATTAAGTCACTAGGGGACAACTTTACATCAGTCATGGATGCATATTTCACCAAATTCAAAGATAGAATGCAAAAGAGGATGAGGATACCTAAAAAACTGGTGGAAAAGTATAAGGATGATATATGTTTCATAGTGGATACCGACACCACCTTGATCAAACCAGTTGTACCGAGGACAACATGGTTAGCACCAATTGACTATGAAATCAACATTGATCAGGACACAAATTCTATTAAATAATTATTAAATGAGGTAGTTGACAAATCAATTCCAAGATTTTTCACCTATGAAGAAGCTAAGGTGAGAATTAAAACTAGCCTAGTAGTGAAGAAAATTGACAGAAAGAAGACTAAAATGGTTAAGACACTTCAAAAGAAGTTGTTGGTTGATGATGAAGAAACATAACAAAAAGATGACACTGAGGGACAGTCACTCATCGGTGAAGGTGAACAAGTGAGTGACTCTGAGTCAACTAAGTTTGATGCATCACCTTCAAAGAAACCAAGAACTATTGTTGCATCCAGAATGAGGAGTCAAACTAAAAAAGATAGAAACTCACCACTAGCCAAGAAAGGACAAGTGAGGACTTATAAAAGAAAGCCTCAAACTAGGAAAATATCAGAACCAAAGAGAAGAAGGAGATTAATCTGAAGCAAGGAAGATAAGGAAGACACTGAACAAGATGAACAAGCTGAAAAGAACAAAGTTCCTACAACAATTGATGAGATTGCTACATCAATCGTCAAGAAAGGTAGCATATCAAATCCTAAGATCAGACAATGGTTAACTCTGAAACCCAAGGATCGGGTTAAGATAGAAGAAGTCATCATCCAGGCAATGATTGCATTCAAGTATGTACATGTATAGTTTGATAAAATGATGCCACAAGAACTTAATAACATCCTATCAGCAAGGTGGACATATGCACTTAAAACTGAAAAATAGATAAGGGAAAGATCCCTATTAATAATTATGCCACCTAAGTCAAAGATGGAAGAAATTGATGAAATGATGAAGATGAATTCAAAGAAGTTCTCAACAAAATTGAGAGCCTACAAAGTACTACAGGGTAGCCTAATAGAGCTTGAAAAATAAAGTGATGAATCTTGGAGAGAAATACTTAATCTACCTAAAGAGGAGAGAAGCCCCGATAAGGTATTTTCTATTACTGAGACCCCTCATAATGAAGAGAAATAGGCTACAATAAGCCTAGGGCACATCATTCTGAATGACACTAAGGATGTCAATCCAGTTGATCTGACAAGACAGGCAAGCAAGGTCATGGATGACATACCACAAATCTTACAATCATTAAAGGATACTACAGATGAAAAAATCAAAGATAAAACTATAATAGATATCACTGGAGGTGATACTGCAGATGAAGTAAAGAATGATGAAGATATTAATGTGACCACTGATCAAGGAGAATAAAAGAAAAAGGAAACACAAGATGCTTCATAGGTCAATATACCAGGACAGATACCATTATTGATACAAGCTATCAATATCATCTTAGAAGAAAATGAGAAGACACCTAACCATGATGCAAGCATACCTGAGGATAAGGGTGATGGGGAGAAGAAAAGCACAGATGATGGACAGAAAGGTACAAGTAGAGAAGAAAAACAAGGTGATGCCAAGGATACCAAGGAAGAGAAAGCTACAGAAAAATATAAGGTTGATATAGATACGTCTACAACTAGCTGACGGGTGAATACCAAGCAGCAGGATAAGGGCACAATACCTCCAAAGCCTTCACCAAGTATATAAAACCAAGAAAAGGAACTTGCTATGGTACTGCATACAAGTGCTTCCACTACAATTGCAAAGAAGAAGAAGAAGAATAAAAATCCAGTCACATTGGATGTAATTATTGACATACCAGACTGTGATCCTAGGACATTGGATCCAGAGTCACTTACAAAGTATGGTGAACTTTTTAAAAGATAGGCAACTCAGGACAAGCTCAGGAAGGAGAAAAAGAACTCCCAAGCCCTGGAGACAACCAAAGATATACTATTGCAAATTGTACCTGGCATAGATATTTATCAAAGTGCGCCTATACTTGATCAATTAGCAGTTCTTACCGATGTCATCACATCATAGAATGTAGATGCAAACAAGGAAATAGAAGAACATGTTGAGCAAAAGTGTCTATACAAGCTTACAGAGAAAATCAGCCATGAAGTGGCAGCACAAAAGGTAAAACTTTATGAATTAGTTACTACTATAGAACCGATAATATCAAAAGTAGTAAACATAATTCAAAAGTTGTGCACATTAGAAACTTTCACTACCAAGCATAGCGACAAGTTGGCCAAACTTGATGAAGATCTTAAGGCAAGTGCACAAGGTCTTACAACCGATGACAATGCATTCAAGTTGCATTATGAGAAGATAGTAAAATCTAAATAGTTGAGACTAGAGATTCAAGAGGCATAATCCAAAATCTGAGATGAGGTAACCGAGCCCCAAGCTCTACTACTACCAAACCTCACATTACTGCAACAACATATGACTTCGGCAAGAACATTGATTGCCACCCCAGAGATGTTTGTTACAGAGAGCGTATATTATATGCACGCTAGACTCACCTTGGAATTCATGACCCTTGAGCATCTCAAAGAGAAATTGGAGAAGATGATGGAATACATAAAGAAATATGATTCCCACATTTTTGACAAATGGTAAATATTACCCCTTTGTCATTATTTTCAAAAAAAAGGGGAAATGATATGATGAAAGGGGAAATGATAAGGTGAATGGGGGAAATAATAAAAGGGGAATTATATGTATATATGTGTAAAGGAAGAAACATGTACATATACTATACTGAGGCATGCACATAGGGGGAGTCATATTGACAAGATAAACACATGTTGTATATACTAAATATTTTTGTTTTGCACATATCAGTTTTTGATACTAATGTCAAAGGGGGAGATTGATTATCATATTTTGTCATTAGTATACAAAGGAAATAGTTTTTGAACTGTCGGTAACATGATCACCAAAAGATAGGTTTACAATGCAACCCAACACAGCAGTTCACAGAGGTCATTGAAACTAGTCTTCACCGACAAAATGATCACAGTGTAAACTGACAACACAGTCTACAGTGTAAACTGACAGACAGTCTACAAAGAAACCCAAGAATAATAATTTCTACAAGGACATCACCGATGAAAGACTACAGAGCATCCCGAGCACCAGTCTACTGAGAGACAGCTTTATTTTTGAGAAATGTGGATCTGAGTTACACATCAGATAAAACACTTGAGTTTTATATTTATCTTTAAAGCTTATCTTTAAAACCATTTCTTGAGGGACAAGTAAAGCATATTTAATTTTTTTAATCAGTCTAACTAATTGAAAACATGCAAACTAGGAGATCAAGGTCAAGTTGTAAACCTTTGATCATAGAGTTATCATTGTATAGAATGAAACCTATTTAGGTCAATATATTGTATAAATAGATGTAGAAATTAATCACACAATGATGATTTTAACCGTAGAAGACATCTATGGATCAAATAGAGAGTTTTATGTAGAAGGACAGCAAAAGATGAAATCAGTTATGAAGAACAAGATTCAAGGCTACCGAGAAGAACAAAGGTATTAATCAATCATTATAGGTGATACACATACATTGTGAACTTAAAGGCTCTATACTCAGCAATTCAAGATTCCATATAATCAGGTCAATAAGTATTTTTGATTGAATTCTAACAAGTGTATCAAATAGAAGAAATCCTTTAAGAAGGTGGATTTAACAATCCTTATGTAAATCTCTTAACCGAGTACATACTTAACAGTGTTGCTAAATATCTTAACCGAGTAGACCTAAACAGTCTAAAATGTTACTCCTAACAAGGTAAGATCATCAGAAGTCATCAAACTTATAGCCTTAACCGACACCTTCCATTCTGCAGATAGTGAAGCTTTGTGGGTTTCATCCCCACCGCAGTTTTACCTTCTAACAGGGGTTTTCTGCATTACCAATTCTTGTGTCATGTGTACTTACATTTCATGAATGTTTCTATGAATATTTACATGCAATTAAGTTTATGTTTTGATATTACATGCATAAGATAGAAAAGCATCTATGGTCGGTAATGCAAGGAATTTATTACAAAAGGATTAAAGGTTAATTGATAAAAAAGTTTTAAGGGTACTGATTCACCCATCCCCTCTCAGTACACACCATTCCATTATTCCAACATACATTTCTTGTATAGTGACTATGTATCATCATATGATTACAAGATTTAGCTTCAACACAATAGAGGAAGAATTTGTTAGGCCTGTTAAATCCCCTTTTACTAAGGTTATCCACTATGAGAATTTTGTTATGGACTAACAACCAAAAAAATATTAATCTTAGGGATTAACTTTTGATTCTAGACCTTAGAATAGAAGTGTTGATCTTCCTGAGCAGAGATAAGGGCTGAAGAAGAAGACAGAGAGAATTTTCCATTTGCCTCAGGACCCCATACCATCACATCCAACTCATTCTCTCTTATAAACCAAGACTGGAGTTTCTTATTCACAATCTTAAGGTTTTCATCAATAGAACCCAAATCGATCCAATCTTCATTGTTCCAGTAATCAGACATCAATTCACCTATAGTCTCTTTGCAAGTCTGAATAGCATTCAGCCACTCCTGATTATCATTTAGGGGTCTTTCCTTTAGCCATTTTTCATCCCAGAATTGTATCTTCCTACCATCTCCCAGCTTCCATCTAATTCCCTTTCTGATCAAGTTCTTTCCTTTACTGATAATGTTCCATATGAAGGATCCCTGAATATCCTCTTTAGATCTTATGGAATATTCTAAGGAAGTAAGATGATATTTTCTCTTTATAATAGAGTTTCATTCCTTAGTCTCTTCAAAGATCCTCCAGCTTTGTTTTTCCAGCAGTGCCTTGTTAGTATTTTTGATACTTCTTATTCCAAGCCCTCCAAATTTCTTGGGTTTACAAACATTATCCCAAGCAACTAAACTGAGCCTTTTTATCTCTTTAACACCTGACCAAAGAAATATTTTTTGAATTTTCTCTATCAAATCAGCATATTTTTGAGGGATTTTAAAAATACTAAGAGTGTATACTGGAAGATTTTGCAGAGTGGCCTTCAGTAACTGAACTTTATCAGCTTGGCTTAGTGTAGCCCCTTTCCAACCACCAATTTTGTTATTAAATCTATCAAGAATGTTATTCTAAAAAGAAGCATCATGTTTTAGACATAAAGGAAGACCTAGATAAGAGGTAGGGAGCATCCCTATCTTACAACCAAGAATAGAGGATATTTTTCTTTGTCTTTCTTCAAGATTATTGCAAAAGAACAATGAGCTTTTCTCCCAGTTTATGAGTTTCCATGAAGCATTGGTATAAGTATTCAAATCCTTTTTCATATTCCTAGTTTCTTTAATAGAAGCTTCCCCCATCATAATGGTATCATAAACAAATTATTCATGAGAACACTTCTATCTAGCTAAAGAATTAGGTTGGAGGCCCATTATATGACCTTCATTCACCAGATTATTTATATATCTACCAAAGCTTTCTGCCATGATAGCAAAAAGAATGGGGGAAAAAGGATCTCCTTCCCTCAGACCTCTAGAAGGATGAAATAATTTGGAGTAGCCACCATTAACAATGACAGAATAGGAGACCGTTGTAACCAGTTTCATTATCAATCTGACCACTCCCTTATCACAACCAAAAGCCAGAAGAATCTTCAAAAGAAAAGACCAGTCAACTCTATCATAGGCTTTTGATAGGTCCAACTTCATCAAGAAGCCGTGTTTTTGGAGGCTTCTAGAGAATGAATATTTTCATGGACAACTATAATTGAGTCAAGGATCTGTCTTCCCGGCACAAATCCATTCTATTGAGGAGAAATCAGATTAGGCGGGAATTTTAAGATTCTAGAGGTTAGCACCTTTGATATAATCTTGTACAAAGAATTACACAAAATAATAGGCTTGAATCCATCGATAGAATTAGCTCCAAGATTATTAGGAATGAGAGCTATGAAGGTAGAGTTAAGTTCCTTTAAAATGGTCTTTGTGCCAAAAAACTCCTTAACAGTAGAACACACGTCTTTACCCATTATACTCCAGAAATTCTGAAAGAATAACATCTGGAAACCATCCAGCCCTGGAGATTTTTCTCCCTCAAAAGAGAAAACCTCATTTTTTATTTCCTAATGAGTAGGAATTTCTTTAAGGTAGTCATTGACATTAGTTTCCACTTTACTAGGAATAGAATCTAGCAACTTACTCTGATCCTCCAGGTTGAGGTTTTTATCCTTTGATAACAAAGTAGCAAAATATCCCTACATTTCTTCCCTTATCTCCTCCTCTTTTGTGATTATCCCTCTTGTGGCATATAAGGAATGAATTATATTAATTGCCTTATGTTTCAAAGCTATAAGATGAAGAAATCTTGTGTTTTTGTCTCCCGATTTTAGCCATAAAGATCTAGATCTCTGCCTCCAAAAGGTCTCCTCCTTAGCAATAATACTATGATAGTCCACAAGAACAAGGTTTTCCTAGGCTTTCAGGGCTTCAATCAGACCAATTATTTGAATTTCTTCCTGGGTAGCTTTCAATTCAATTTGAATTTTACTCTTTGATTGGAAGATATCCCCATAAACTTCCTTATTCCATTATCTCAATTAGATTTAATATTTGTCATTTTCTTAGCCACTTTGAACATAGCGATTCCATCAACTTTAATGTTCCACCATTCCCTAATTTTATTCTCCAAGTCTATGTGTTGGATTGTTATTTTTCTTTACACATTACATTATCTGCATTGATCAATAATCACAATATTTGTTTTACTGCTACTTGGTAGATGAGTTTGTAGAAAAGTTTGAGATCATGGTTTATATTTCACCGAGTTGATTTATATGTTTTAAATTCTTGTTATATACATCTGGGAGTATTTGGGACTGTAGGCTATCTAGAACTAACTAATTCACCCCCCCCCCTCTCAGTTATCTAACACTTAGGGGTCATAAGTGGTCCTAGGACCCATAATATGTATTCTTAGGGATCTTAAGGGGTCATGAGGGGTCCTGTGACACATTAATAAGTCCTAGGACCCCTTAAGACCCCTAAAATATATCAGTACTGGTCGTAAGGGGTCATATGGGGTCCTAGGACACATTAATGTGTCTTAGGACCTCTTAATACCCCTTATTACCCCCTAGGACCCCTAGGATGTATTCTTAGGGGTTGTAAAGAGTTCTAAGTGGTCATAAGGGGTCCTTGGACATATTCATGTGTCTAAAGACCCCTTATGACCCCTTAGGACCCTTTAGGACCCCTAAGAATACATCTTAGGGGTCCTAAGGGGTCCTATGACCTATTAATGTTTTTTAGGACCCCCTAGAACCCCTAAGAATACATTTTAGGGGTCATAAGGGGTCTTAAAGGGTCATATAACACATTAATCTAACCTAGGACCCCTCATGACCCCTTAGGATCCTTTAGGACCACTAATAATACAACTTAGGGGTCATAAGGACATAAGGGGTCACAAGGGGTCCTAGGACATATTATTGTGTCATTGGACCCCTTATGACCCCTTAGGACCCTTTATGACCCATAAGAATACATCGTAGGCTCCTTAAGGTGTCATAAGGGGTCCTACAACACATTAATGTTTCCTAGGACCCCTTATGGCCCCTTACAACCCCTAAGATGTATTATTAGTGGTCCTAAATGGTCATAAGGGGTCATAAGGGGTCCTACGACACACTAATATGTCATAGGATCCCCTACAACCCCTTAGGATCCCTAAGATGTATTATTAGCGATTCTAAAGGGTCTTAAGGGGGTTACAAGGGGTCCTAGGACACATTAATCTATTCTAGGACTCCTGATGACCCCTTAGGGCCCCTAATATGTCAAGCCAACATGTCATGTTATCTTCTAGGGTGGGCCAACATGTCATGTTTTCCCAATTTTGCAAGGTTGAAAAGGCATCTTTTCAAAATAGAAAAATTATCGCCTTTTTGCACTTAACACCAGTGAGGTAGAAGAAGAAAATGTGAAATGGAATAAACTTTTCCATTTTGCAAAGACACTTTTTTGCCCTTGTGAAATTGCAAAATTGGACAAATGTGACATGTTGGCCCACCTGCGAAGATAACATGACATATTTCCACTCTGAAAGAGTTTTAGCCCATGATGAAGATGCCTTAGATGGATTATATGTGATGGGATAAATCATGGCAAAAAAGCCATCATTTTCCAATATTGTCAAACAATGTTGGAACTTCCAGATTTTTTTTCTACCATTTAGCCCATTAGAGATAATCGATCTAAGGCATCTTTATCATGGGCTAAAAATATTTTAGGGTGGAAAGACATCATGTTATCTTTGCAGGTGGTCCAATGTGTCATATTTTACCAATTTTGTAATCATGGCCTCACTTGATTCCCCCAAAAGAAGTCTCATCAAGTGAGAACTCTAGTTTGGATGCTCAATGGATGCACCCTCCTTCAGGTCATCTAATGATGAATTTTGATGGTGCCTCAAGAGAAAACCTTGGTCCTCCAAGGACCCATTTTTGTATTAGGGATGATGCTTGTGGACATGTCTAGGGAGGTTCCATTAAACTCCCAGATGGTACTAATCATGATGCTGAATTTGGCACCTTCTGTAGTGGCTTTAAGTGTTTTAATCACAACAATATACAAGTAGTGGATATCAAATGGGACTCAGTGAATGTGGTTTAACATGTAGCTTTGGGGGTGGCTCCTATTTGGAAGTCAAGGATGTGGATTGATTTCATTTCAAAATCATTGGCAAACATGAACTACACTATTAAACATGTATTCCATGAGAGAAATAAGGATGCACATTTTTTGGCTAACTTTGTTATTTCTGAAGATTATTTCGAAGAATGTCGGGAAACAGGAAGGTGTTTTACTCCAAGTTGGTATGACTCTGTTTTGATTTTTTTATGAGAGGGCCATGTGATTTCCCTATTGATGGATGGATGTTCAAAATTTGTGAGGTGGAAGAGTTTCTATTTTATCAAGCTGAGTAGAGGTTGACCATTTTTTGACTACATCTATATATCTAGTGATGCTTTTGCTTCATTCAATCTCGCAGAATTGGTAGAGCAAGTGGTAGTTATTTCTGATTTTGGGTGTGCATGTGATGAGGCTACGGATATGAGGCTAAGGATATTATTTATGATCAATGGTTATGTGTTGATGGAGACTCTAAAAATGATATTGGGAAATGTTTCTCTTCCTAAGAGACACGTCCACATCAATGCTTTGTTGGCCAAACTAGTGTACATGGTGGCTAGGAATTCAAATGACTTCAATCTCACTAAGAAATTCATTCACAAAGTGGTAGACTCTAATCTGTAGGTCATCACTCTCCAAGGGTTGAAGAACCTCAAAAAGACTACCTTCGTGGGTTTTCTAGCATATGTCTTCCCGATTGAGAAGATTCTAGAAAACACCCACAAGGTGGACACCATTAATGTGCTAAGGAATGGTATAAAAAAGAACTTGGAAACTTATGAGAGTGTCATTAAGGTCAATGAGATTTTATTTCCTAATGCACAAATTAGGTGTGCCCAAGAAGTTGTAGAGGTTGTAAGAATCTTGGTGCATGTCATGTGTGTGTGATATGTAATCTTTCTTTCTTATGGAATACATTGATAGCTACCCCTAGGTATCAATTTGCTTTAAGAAAAAACATAATGTTTGTTTTCTATAGCCATTACACACGTTGGAAACTATTGCCTATTTTTTCCACCATTAAGTCCAACGTAGATAATGACTTTGGGAAACCTTCATGCTAGGCTAAAAATTTTCCAAGCCAACACATTGTATTATCTTCTAGGGTGGGCCAACACCTCACCTTTTCCAAATTTCACAAATTTTCAAGGGCGATATGGAATTTAGGTGAAAAAGCAAAAAAAATTCCATTTTTCACTTACCACCAATGATTAAGAGGAAGGAAATTCAAAATGGAAAAAACTTTTCCATTTCACAAAGATGCCTTTATGCCCTTGCCAATTTGAAAAACTGGGACAATGTGAAATGTTGGCACACCCACGAGGACAATGTGACTTCTTTCCACCTAGACAAAATTTTAGCCCATGGTGAAGGGATCTCTCATTGTTTATGTCCACTGGGCTAAATGATGGTAAAAAAAGCTTATAGTTTCCAACATGGTCAACAATGTTGGAAATTGATGGCTATTCTTGCCACCATTCAGCCCATCATGGATAATCGATCTAAGCCACCTCCATCATGGGATAAAACTCTATCAGGGATGGAAAGATGTCATGTTATCTTCACGGGTGAGACAACATGTCATATTTTCCCAATTTGCATTTTTGCAAGGGTGAAAAGGCATCTTTGTGAAATGGTGACATATTTTTTCATTTTGCACTTAACTCCAACGAGCCTAAAGAAGGAAATGTAAAATTGTGAAAATTTTGCCATTTTGCATTGATGCCTTTTTGCCCTTGAGAAATTGAAAAATTGGGATAATATGACATGTTGGCCCACCCATGAAGATAACATGACATCTTTCCATCCTTGGCAGAGTTTTAGCCCATGATGGAGGTGGCTCAGAATGATTATCCATGATGGGCTAAATGGTGGTGAAAATAGCCATCAATTTCCAACATTGTTGATCATGTTGGAAACTGTTGGATTTTTTTGCCACCATTTAGCCCAGTGGACATAGCCAATGAGAGAAACATTCATCATGGGCTAAAATTCTATCAGGGTGGAAAGACATCACGTTATCCTTGCGGGTGGTCCAACTTGTCACATTTTCCCAATTTGGCAATTTGGCAAGGGAAAAAAAGCATCTTTGCGAAATGGAAAATATTTTTCTAATTTTCATTTCCTTCCTCCAGCTCCCTAGTGTTAAATGTGAAATGGTGAAATTTTTTCTATTTTGCAAAGATGCTTTTTTTCCCTTGCAAAATTGCGCAATTGGAAAAAGGTGAAGTGTTGGCCCGCCTTGGAAGATAATATAACATGTTGGCCCACCCGCAAAGACAACATGAAATATTTCCACCCTGATAGAGTTTTAGCCCATGATGAGGGTAGCTTAGATTGATTATCTATGATGGGATAAATAGTGTAAAAAATATCCAACAATTTTGTAATAGAGACCTCTAAATTTGATTGATTTTAAACCAATTAGGCCTATTTTTCAAAAAAGCAAAGGGGATGTTTGACTCCAAAGCACTAATATTCATTCTAATGGTTGAGATAGGTTATATAAGCATTGAATAGATAAATTCCATGCCTTGGTAAAGTAATATTAATTCTATTTTCAGAAACCTTAATCCTACACTATTAAGAGACTAATTCCTAATAGAGAAACTTGACTAGGGCATCACTATTTCATTCACAAACGATCTCCTTCACATCTTAAACCAAACTCCTTAAACTCCAATACAACCAAGTGGCATTAAATGTCAATGGTGGAAATATTGGCAATCAACAAATTTGTATACAAACCCTTGTTGATTAGGGTTTCACACCCAAGGGCATGTAAATCATCAGTGGAGCATTGAACAATCAGTGGAGGAGTTTTAGATGAGAGCCTATAATATAAACATACTCCAATGAGTGTTATCAGAATAATGAACATACAATCCTGCAAATGGATAAAACACTACAATAAGTTGGATCATCAAGGAGAATTATATAGATGAAAGGAAATTACAAAGGGTATTTGGAGTATGTTATACCGATGATCGACGGAACCTATAACTATCAGGTTCAAGAAACTAGACCATCCCTGGTAGTGTTTTTTTTTACCAATGAAATAAAATTTAATGATCGATCGAGTTGTGCCGATAGAAAAATCAAATAAGAGAATGTCATGATCGTGATGTATTCTACAAATGGTAGAATCAAAGGAAGGATTGTCAGGATCAGGATAAGTTATGCCAATGCATATATTGAGAAAAGAAAATGATAAATCAAGCGGAGTTATAACAATATAACGTATTGTCATTGGAGTAATTTTTTAATGCCGAATATGAAACTTTGAGATCTTCCAACAGCTGATAAGGAGATCAGGGAAAGGTATAGTGATTCCAAAGTCATAAAAGGCAAATAATACAATTGTCCAAAAAAGTGAGTCACTATATTTAATGGTAGAGTGAGGTAGTGGTATTCTTTGACCATAAGGGAGGTGATTTAAGTGTCAAAGATTAGATATATGATGAAAGATGAAATAGTGACATAAAAGAAATAGTAAAAAACCATGATTATCAATAATTTGTCAATGATTCTGAGGAATTCTATAAAGATGGAGATAAAAAGTTGTATTAAAGAACATGAAGAAATGAGAACCAGATAAAGTGGTAGTTAAACCAAACATGAAATGTGTCTCAGAAAACTAATCCAAGTCCTGCATAAATGGTAGATCATATCACTAATATTAAGAGTTGCAAATGCACAATAATGATTTTAGGAGTTTGTAAATGTCATGGACAACACAGACTCATGGCATTGTTATGAAGACCGAAAGATCAAAGCCATAGCCTAGAATAGATCTGTAATGTTTCATGAAGGCTTTGACATTGTCCTCGGGAGAAATGAGAAGGAACACAACAAAAACAATGATGTACATGTATGGAAGAGAGAAAGTGAACATATAAGACAAAGATACAATTAAAACTACTCTCAAGGTATAACATACATGATTTAAGGTTCATCACAGTGATATTTATATGTATTAAATAAGTTATATTAAAATTCTAAAAAAGGATCTTTTGGGATTCATTACCCAAATACTGAGACCTAATATGCCCTAAAACTTTTTCCACATTTTTGGGGCTCTATGATGCAGAGCACACGTGGAAGCAAGGGTAGTCAACCCACAACATTCACTCCCTCTAATAAACTCCCACTCTAAGGCACATATCCCTTTAGGGATCTCTTTTAAACTTATCACAACACCTTTTAAACCCTTTGGACATCTAACACACCCCTTGATACAACTTCTCACATCAAATTCCCCATTGCCTCCATGTCTTCACTAGAACACTTCTTTGTCTTACAAGTCTAAAAATCATCACTATTTCATAGGGTATACTAGGCATGTAAACATTTCATTCCCTGTCATTAGAGACATAACACCTTTGAAAACATTTCCCTTTTTGAACACACTACACCTTCTAAGGGTACTTGCCTTGTAGAGGCCTAGTTGCTACTAGCCCTACCTTTCAATTCTGTCATCAAAAACTCCCTAGATTTCCACACAAGTTCCAAAATAGATTAAATATTAAAATACCCATTAAGGTCTTCTAAAACATACCTCAGATTGAGTCTTGGGTCTCAACATTAAGGATCTCAAAATAATACTGTTACCACTGGCCTAATTAGTGAATTAGGTCACTTTTACGAAGAAATCCCTAAGGAATGGATTGATTCCTTGAAACCATTACTTGTTCTAGGTCTTTTCACCCTCCAAACCACCAAATCCACAATTGGATTAAGCCTAGTCCACCAGTTTGTATCTTTGTAATTATTTTTCCTTCATTCTCATGACCAGTCACATTGAGATTCTTGGTTTAATGCTTGGATTTTCTCCCAACTGCCTCTATCTCCCAATTTTAAACTTTATGTATCTTAAAGTACATGCAGAGGCCTAACTTTCCACCGAGGGCCAAAATTTTTCTATCCTGGAAAGTCAAGTCCCATGAAGGGACATGTATCTCCTAGCCTCATTCTCAATATAAATAAAAGAGAGATTGTTGCATTTGGAAAACACATACAAAATAGAGTGCTATTACATTTTCAACTATCCTAAAACTTAATATGGTATCAGATCCAGATTGCAAATGTAAGAGAGTAATTTGTTGATGGTGAATGTGTGATTGTCCCAGAAAATAGAGTCTAAGTACAGGGACCATATCTCACATTTACACTGTTGGATTTTTCTGCATTGTGGATATAATGGTAATAAGAAAATAGTGCAAAATCTCACTGGAGCGATTGGAGAGAAAATGTTGGGTTCAAAAGTTATGACCGACTATGTATGGATCTATGTGAAATTCAGTGAGTGGAGTTGTGTTGCATACTTTTTTCCAAACCAATACCAAGTACAAAGAATAAGGTCAAGTGAATTGTAGAAGAGTGTTAAGAAGCCAAAGGAATACTTGAATATTTTGGAAAGGGTCTTTGGAAAATTCAATATGTATAGACATTTTCTGATTTATTGCGTATGGACCCTCATTAGAGAAACTTCTATCAAGGATGTTGATGTGCATATAGGTATTTATTGTCCTTGATTATTACTTTATCTACTCATTGTAGTCTCTCTCTCATCTGTATTTCTATATGTACTATAAGAGCTATTTGCCTTGATCTTTTTCGAGGATGATCTTGTAGGGAAAAAAGATTAATATTAGATTGAGAGGGAGTCTGACACTTTAGAGGTAAATTTGGATGAGGAGCTCAGAAGATTGGTATCGGATTTAGAGGGAGTCTGACAGGTTATCTTAAGCAATCTTGGATAAAAAGATCAACAGGTTGATATCTTCTCAATGAGTTCTTCTCTATAAGAGAAGTTTGAGGTGAAATCCCTTATTTCCATCCTCTGCGCTGAGGCATGGTGGATTTCATGTGTGTGACTCCATATTTTTAATGGGTATGCCCCCTGTGTACATTATGAGGAAGTGATGACTTGAAAATTATTATCACTTGTATTTGTAAAAGTTATTGGAAGGTGATGATCTTACAATAACTTGACCTTCTATTGTGATAGACATCTTATGATGTCTGAAACAGATCATGATAGATGATATCTTGCATGGTGGATTAAGTTCCATAAACAGACCATGGCCTTCTATTTTGATGGGCATCTTAAGATGTCTGAGACAGATCATAGTAGCTTATATCTTGCATGGTGGATTAAGTTCCTTAAATAGACCATGAATGCTCCAGTGGTAAGTATCATTGAGGATATATGTGCACATTACCTATGGAGATTTTTGAGTACTTGGTGAATATCATGCGACTTGATATTATGAGGCCATCACTCTGAGTACATGGTGAATATCACGTGACTTGATATTTTGTGGCCATTACTCATGATATCATGAGATGATATCTAATGGTGAATATCTTCTGATCAAAGATATTATTAAACATGTCATTCTTGATATTACGCTAAGGTAATATCATATCTTGTGTTTATCCCCCTAGCTAAGAGGGAGTGTTGATTTTTTGTAGCTTCTGTTGAATAAATCCTATGAGACTATTGAATATATATGTAGTTTCATAATCAATTATCATTATATTAATGTCATAATAATGAATAGACATGTCCCATGAAGGGACATGTCTCTCCTAGCCTCATTCTCAATATAAATGGAAGAGAGATTGTTGCATTTGGAAAACATGTACAATATAGAGTGTTATTACATTTGCAGCTATCCTAAAACTTAACACATTATTTTGTCAAACCCTAGGTAGGCAAGGGTTTAGTGGGTGGCTTCACAAAAATTGTACTAACTCCCACCAAACTTGATGGATTAACTTCAAATCACTTGCAGAGGGGAGTTATTTTATTGCTTCAAATGTCCATATGCATCATACCATTCACTCTATTGGTTCTTGGAAGGGGTTTACACTACAAAATAGCAACCAAGTTGATCCTTCAATTATCTATGTAGAAGCCAACTCCAACTTTCAATAATCTTTTGGACATGGACCAACTGACAAGGATATCTCAAACCATTCTGCACTTTAGGCTCTCCAAAACCTGGTAGGGTGATCCCTTAATGCATTTACAATCTCTGCACCACACTTGTAAATAACATCACAAAAAAATAGATAATCTCGTATAAAGAATCAACAAAGAGGGAGAATGCTATGAAATGACTAATTCACAGTGATCCTCTACCAATTGGAGCATGAGATAACAATAACATACAACACCATATATAAAATAAATTATATTGTATGATTTTACAATTTTATGAAAAGAATCAAATGAATTTGAACACCAAATTGACAATAAAATCAATACAAGTCGCAATCAGTGTCTTATTCCATTGAGGACTGGAATTCATATGACATAAAATAACATATAACAGGCTTTCACTAATAACATGAGATCTAAGAAAATATCCCTTACAGTAATTCTCAATAATTATCCTAACCCAAACTACATATCAAAATCCCTACACAAATTCTATAAATCTTTAATTCTATTAAAGAATTTAATTAACCAATTAGATCAAAGCATGAATAATAAAATTACATGGACCACAACAGTGCACTGAATGAGAAAAACCCTTGATTCATTTCATTCAAAAATTAATAGAACTTGTACAATGCAGAGAACTATATTATAATTGTATTTCTATTAAATTCAACTGTTATTTCTATCATGCTATAATTTTATAACTCATTTAATCCAGACCTTCACAAAAAATTAACACTAAAATCATTCATTTATTTGCTCTGTAAATTATTTTACAATTTTCTCATATTCACCTAGACTCTTATAGGAATCGACATTCTAGACATGAGAGATTGGGAACCCTTTCTCTTGGCCTTGAATTCCATTTTATAGAAACAAGAGAGAAAACAAGCTTCGGGCCAGAGAAAGCACATGTCACTTAGTCCATTGGACCCCTTGATTATTGGTACAAAAAATCTTTACTCAGAAAAAATAAAATGCTCGTTGCCTTTAACAAGATATTCCTTGCACTTTTCCCTCTTTGTTTTTGCTATTGAAGATATTGATCTAGTCCTATGGTTGTTGTAAGCTTGTTCTTCCAAAAATATGACCTCTACAGAAAACACCAAAATTGCTTGTCAAATTGTCACATCAAACAGTTAGATAGTTAATTGTTTACCTCTTACTCTTCATTCAAGTACATCCCCGCCCATCTTTTGTACTCTTCATCTGACGGCCAATTGAAACTCATGACCTCATCTACTTTTTTCCTATAGGGATTGTACTTAATGGCTACCTGATTTTTTTCTCTCTCAAAAGATTCAAAGAATTCTCCTCTACTTATAATTTTGTCCATGCTATTTTCAAGCATATCAATATCAAGGTCATGACAAATCAAATCAACTTGAGAATTAACTGCCTGCTCTGCCTGTTCTTTCCATAACTACAATAGTTTGACATTTCCACTTTCATCCACAATCCCTAGCAACAATGTATCATGCATTTCATTAAAACTAATCATCAATTCTCTGACCTTCTTTTCCATGCTCTCTAGCAACACCTGAAAATATTGAATTGATTTCACCAACAAATGGGTTGGTTGAAGTGTTTTTGGCTTGTTAGCATGAAACTTAGAAGCTACGAACATCATTTTCAATTCATTGGCCCTTTTTACCCACTTGGTAAACAATGGTGCAATTACCTCTCTATCCTTGTCAAAACTCTTCATAGCATCAAGCAATAAAGAATAAAGAGAATTCATATTTACTAGTCTTCCATCTACATTTTCATTTAGATGAGTCAGAACTAAACTGACTATCTCTTTTTGTTTCAAGGCTGACCTATATTTAGTGTCCTCCACTTTTCTCTCCAACTCCTTTATTTTCTCTAACATTTGAGCTTTAGTTGGATTCACTGAGTAAGTTGGCTCTTCAATGATTGGTTCTACTACAAAACTAGGAGTGGTCTCAAGGGGAGACTGAGGTACTATTTTAGTAGAAGTAGTAGGAGGTGTCTTTGATGTTGAAGGGGCATAATTAGTTACAAGAGTAGTATTAGGTGCTCCTAATAGTTGTTGCTCCATGAGTTGTAACTTTTTCTACAACTCAATATTCACTTGATGCACCCTATTGTATTCTCTAAAAACATGCTCATACTTAGATTTGTACTCTTGTTTCTCAAGATCCTCCCTTTGTAATTTTCTTTAGACAATTGGGCCACATCTACAACTAAGCTAGCTGCCTCCACTCCTGATGTTTATGAGGCTCTTTTTATTATGAGACCTCCCCTCAAATTGGGGTTAATATCTCATATATATGACCTTTTACCCTCCTTAGAAAGTGACCATATATCCAAAGTGGCATAATCATGGCTCCATGTTGATCCTTTCAATTTTAGCTTAGCCTAGTCCTCTGAGATAAATATCTATTTTGATTTCCTAATAATATCAAATGTTATAGCATCAGTAATATCTCATTCTGGCATAATTAAGATTACTTCTTGATTAACGATTATTTTTCCTTCTTGGGGGCTAATGGCATTGAATTCTTCCATCATCTACTTTTTTATTTCCTCTTCATTTTTTGGCTCACTTCTTTTAGGATTCTGAGCCTTCCTCACCTCACACCTTCTTTTGTACTCATCAATTTTTACCCTCTAGACCAATTGTAAAAATGTGTGCCTCTTCACAAAAGCTTCATCATTAAGGAATTAATCACAAGCCTCCTTCCTTATATCTCTAAATTATCTTCCTTGAATATCAAGGGAAGTAAAATCCCATTCTGGTTACCTTGGTATTTTGGGGAATCCAGCCTATAAATCTTTATTAATTATGATAATGGCATCCTCCTCTTCATCCTCCTTTGTGCATTATTTTTCAATTTGTTGTTTCATTTGTTTCTCAATTTGTTCCTTTCCCTTCTTCTTGGGAGATGAAGGGGATAAAGGAGGTGGAGAAGGTCCTCTATCTGGTGAGTCATCAAGATCAATTCTTTTAATCCCTTGGAGTGGCTTAGGCTGAGTCTTAGGGGCTTGTTCATACTTCATTATTTTCTTCCCCTTTCTTCTCACTTCTTCATCACTGTCACTATCATATTCACCTCTCACCCTTTTATATATTTTCTTAGTCATTTTAGGTAAGGGTGGTAAGTAGGTGGGCCTTTCCTCAAGTGATCTATCTATTCTTTTTGGTGGTGGAGGTGTTGCAACTAAAGACCTTGATCTAATCTCAGGTGTTGAAGTTGTTGTCTATAGAGTCATTTTACTTATCTTCTTACCCTCCAATCTAGCATTTTTCTCATTCAGGACAAGCATAACTTCTTCAAAATGATTTACCAAAGCATTCATCTTCACAGAGAATAATTTCAAATTCTTTAAAGGATCATAATTTGGATCACCTTTTAGACAATATCCAACAGCTTCTTATATGCAATCCATTTTTCTTTCCTATCATCTTGAACATCTTCCTCAAACTCACTCCTGAAAAAATCCTTAGGTTAATTGAATTCATGGGGTAGACAAGATCTCTTAATTCTAGCTCTAAACATATCATAAAATCCCTCTGGATTACTATTTCTTGCAATGCTAACCCCCGAATGATAAGGATCACAAACTTTATCAAAATGGACTCATCCTCCTTTTTTATCACAAAGGGACAATTGTGTAGTCTAGGAAAGTAGTACTCATACCCTTTCCTATCAATTCCTTCTTTTGGATGCAACCAATATTCCACATAACTTCAACAAATCCCAATCTAAGTGGAGCATTATAAGGTAAAACATGGGGAACCCCTGAAAATCATAAACTCTAAAAATAGTGCTAACAGGGTAAAGAATAACATCTCCCCAATTTTTTATCATTTTAAGTTAGAAAATCTCTCCTTGGGCCTCAATAAATCATGCAAATGCACTGGAATCCTTGGTGGATTAATGGTTCACTTAGCCTTTAGCCTTAAAGAAAAACAATTATCAAATCTCACAAAACTGGCCTCCTCCATGTCCCATGACACATGCATGATCCACATTTATACTGGCATCTCATTCCCATCAACTACTCTTCTTAAATCAATAGACTCTCCCAAGAATTCTATAGTTCTATATAAGAGCATATGCATTAACAGAGAATACCAGAAGAAAAGTTCTTCAAGCTTATCCTGCTTGATCTTTTGCAACCCCTCATGTATCTTCACTTCAAGGAATGGGGCATAGTCATGTATCACTATGAAGTTGGGATGTTGAATATGAATTTCCTTATGCATATAGGTCATATGCATAATTATGATTGGATGAAAACCTAAAACTTGGCATAGTGAGTAAAATGTAAACTATAGGTGTGGTGCAAAAGCATGAATAGGGAAGGGCTCAACTAAACTAGGGCCAATGTAATAATTTGATTTCCCTGCTTTAGCTACATGAGTAGGAATAAAGGTGCCTCTGATAAAACCCTTCATTCTTGTGTAATCTTCCTTTAATATCTCCATGTCAATTGGCTCTAATAAACCAGTAGGCTCATCGAGACCAAACACCTCTTGAATTTCTTCCCTTTTTATTGACAGTAATACCTCTCCATCATTTCCCCTCATGACCCTTATAATTGGTTCGTACCTATCTGCAACTGCCCCAAGCAAATCTACATCCATAAAAATATTGAGCATAATTGATTTCCCCAAATTATATTTCCATGCATTTGACCAAGGATTTTGAAATTCTCTCTATCCTACCCACACTATGAACATTTCTAATCCGGTCATCGACAATATAGCATTTGCTATATTGAAACATTTATCAATTAACCCATCACCTAGGGTTTTTCCCGACATGAATTTCTATCCCTGATAGTGATCATTTATTGAGGGCTTCAACTAATCCAAGAAATCATCAAATAGGTTCCTCTTCTAATACTCAGTTTATCTAGAGTAAGGTCTTTGAGGTGCCATTGTAATTAAACTAAGGCTTTTAATTTCACAATTTAATCAATAGAGGAAAACTAAGGCTAGCTAGAAATTATGATTACAATAACAATTCTAGCACATTATAACTTAATTCTATCAATTCCACAACCCTAGAAAAATTCACGATCCTCTCCCCAAATTTAAAACATAATTGTCACTTCATACAACCTCAAAATAATCAAGAAAATCTCATAATTGCACTTACAATTTTATCGCACAAAAACCCTAATTCCTCAATGAAACAACTCACTTTGATCTTCTTTGTCTCTGGAAATGAATCCTACACATCTCTAAATGCTTTGGTGAATGAAAATGGCAATAAAATCAACCTTTATTCGATCTAGAATGAAGCATTCAAGTCTCATCCGCCATTAATGTTCATTCGAGACGAAGAAAACTCCAATCAGGATTTGAACAAGTTTGAATTTCACCCATAGATCTTCCTCCAGGTTGACTCATTGAACAGATTCAATTAGTCAATTTTAAATTGAATTCCTATCTAGAAAGTGGGCTCATCTTATGACCAATTAGGCATGTCCATCTCATCAGCTTACTCATCTTTTGGTCCCACCGTCGACTTACTCAGGCTCAGTGAGAGCATGTGGCATCATCTCGTGATGTCAAAATAGTTATTCATCCTTTCATATTTGATCATGGGAACATGAGTACTTTTAGATCTAATCTCCATTTGTTGGCTCATTGTACAAGTCTCTTAGGCATTCAAAATATTTACGTGCCAAAAGATGCACTCTAAGTAACTCGACATTTAACAAAAGGAAGTCAAAAAACATATTAAAATATTTCCTATGGTTTCTTCGGCCCATAGATATGTGACAAGTGGTAGACTCCCACAATTCTTTGATGAATAAAATATTAAGTAAAAATCTTCATGATATTGCGTGGAAATCTTAATGGTACCAATCATTGATGGAACCTATAATTATCAGGTGCCATAAGATAGGCTATCTCTGGTAATATTTACTTGTACCAATGAAATAAAATATGATGATCAATTGGAGTTCTAGCGATGTGACTTATTGTCATCGGTAGTAACTTGTTACTTCAAAATATAAAACATTGAGATCTTTCGATGGTTGATAAGGAGATCGGGGAAGGGTTTATTGATGCCAAAGTGAAAAAGAAAGATATATCGAAGGGACACTTGAAGGGTTCTACCAATTGAATCAAACAACATAAATATGGTTCATGAGCATAATTTGATTGGTGTATCATACCAAAAGTCACAACAATAATAAAAATTGTTATGCCGAGGGGATTTTGAAATACAAAAGTATAGGACGATGCATCGATGAAGAGAGTCGATGGGATTAAATGACATGAAGAAAATTTACTCAAGTATCTCTAATTTCATTTATCAAATATTTTTCAGGAGTTATTAAGAAGAAAAATAAACAAAGGGTCAAACATTTAAATTCTACTTACAGGAATAGGAAAGCATAGGGCAACACAGTTGAGATAAGGGCATTCTCTACTGAGTATTGTAAATTTGAGTTGATCCAATGGAGGGATCGAGTGGGTCAGGAAAGAAAAGAACCACAAAAGGTAGTGAGAAAGGAGAAAAAGGAAAGAAAACATAAGTGAAAACCCACGATGATGAATTTGAACCAGGACATGATAGACTAGATGCAAGGGTCAGGCCCTAGGGCAATAAAATCTAAGCAGCATTTTCCTAAGGCTGAAAAAATCAACAGTCGATATTGTGATGTTGGAGATATTAAGACAAACATTAGGGGATACAAATTATTTATCTTCCATTACAAAATAAAATATCAACCAAAACCAATATGAAACCCATGGAGATTAAACCTGGGAATATTGGTAGTACCTGATGTTTTTGTGAATATCAAATTGCTCTAACTTTTGGCAAGCAATTATAAATCACAAAAGAAAGAAATTTGTGATGTAAATGAAAACCCTTTTGTATATTTTTTTAGGGATTCCCTAATGGAGGTTTTAAATTTAGATTATGCACATGATCTCAACTTCTCATTAGAAGAATCAGAGGATGAATATGCGTGATTAAGAACTACCTACACTGGATGGATGTTGTCATTACATAGACCAAGGAAAGATGGTAAATTGTGGCTTTTAACAGAGGAAGATGGACCTTCATTTAATGTTGACCTATTTATGACATACATGAAGTATACTTATTATTCTGAGTGACAGGTTATAGGAGCATAAGTTCCACACTTCATAACAATTGGCCCTATGGTATTAGCAGTAGACTGTCAATTATATTTCCCTAGGTCCTTCGATTATGCCAAGTTTGTTGTTGAGAAACTTGATGCAGGATTGGTTTCCATCAAGGATGATTATGATCATCCATATTTCAAACACTACTCACTATTGATGCACATGTTTTTGTTCTATGGGTCACTGAGAGGGATGTGGCTAGAGTAGTGAAAAATTGTCTGCAAAGGGAAACAAGGTGAGGAGTTACCAGTCTAATAGTGGACTTCTATTTGGGACTTGAGGTATGATAACCCTCATTATGTGAAGTTTGAAGAATTAATTGTGAAGACAATTTATAAAATGTGTAATTAACCTTGTGACCGGTCGATATCAATGCAAATTAATAAATTCCTTAGGCTAAAATATTTTGATGAGAGAGGACTACTTCATCACAATTGGGGTTATTGGTATGTCCATCACAACTTCACTATGATTAGGGCTTATTTTTTTGAATAAAAACCATACAAATTGCCAAAAATGGTACTAGATAGAGTGGCTTACTTAGAAATTGTAAGACAACTAGATTACTCTAGCAACATGCATCTCAGTAAAAACCATAAGTAGTCATTTATGCCAGGCACATTGAATTTTGTGGATTTTAATACAGTCTCCACCAAAGCCCATGAGTTTATATAAAGAAAATTACTGGCAGAATTTAAGTCACAAGAATATATCCCAAGAGCGGGATATGATCTAGAAGGGTATATAAACTATTGCAGGAAGAAACAAAAACTTGGTGACCTTGTTCACATTTCAAAGCTAACAGGAGATATCTTTAGGAACAAGGATGATGATGAAGTTGTAAAGATAATAGAATAATACAATAATGAGTTGGAAATGAAACAGCAACAACTAAGAGACATGGAATTTCATTCATCTGGTGAAGAATCTGCTGCTGAAAATGAGGTCGAATCAAAGCAAGAGATATGTTCCCACTCACTAATAGATAGATATGATGAGATTCCTAATAGGGACACTAAGAGTGAAAATGAATTAGATGTTGATAAGGATGATAGATTTTAAGCTTACAAATATTTTATGTCTGATGATGAGTTTGTTAAATCCAAAGAGTTTAAGTCATTTGTATATAACATTAAGGGAATAAGATTGAGGGAGTCTATCTCTAACATCACTCCAGATAATGAGCAGTAATTTCTGAATCAATCTAAAGCAAAAATAGATTATGAGGTTCAGAACATGACTCCATGGAGAGGAAGTCAATTGTTTCTTGAGGCTAGTATTGTACTATTTCTTTATTGGGATCTTAGTACATCTTTGATACTTGACAGTTTCTTGAATAATAATGATAAAGGTTTTAATTGAACATAGAAGGAATAGAGAAGATATACATTGGATCTAGGTTTAATCAAGATGATGAATCTCTATTGATGTGGGCATTGTATCCACCCCATAAGAGACCAAAAAAAATTGAAGTTTAGAAATATTTTGGGCACATGATGACTTTGAGGGTTACAGAAACAGACCCTAGCACCACAGCTGACCTTGGTGTCAATATTGCCAAATTTATTAAAGCCCATATAATGCATTTGACCAAGGAAAACAATTTGTATAAGATGAAATATGAAAATGCACAAATGGAGATTACAAATTTCAAAGATGTTGGATTAAGACTTACTACTAAAGATGACACAGAGGGTAAGATCAAATACAAAGAGTTGTTGGAAGAGTATCAGAAACTATAGGAAAAAATGAAAGAAGTCAGGTTTGATACTATATCTACCATATTGCATAAAATATTCTCAAATTTGGAAGTGCTCTAAGATGATCTCTGGAGTATACACAAAAGTACCCTCTGAAGCCTTTTAGAGCATAACAGGATCAAAAATAGGCTTGATGTCAAAATACATGAGATAATACTTAAGGGGTCTGATACCAATTCCATTGCTAATATGGAGACGATTATCAAGAAGAATGTGAAGTACACTGAGGACTTAGAATCAGAGCATGAAAAATTTATGGATATTAAGGGCTTACCACTATTACTCTGTGAGGATGGGACTATCAAAGAATAGGACACATGGTCTAATGAGTGCAATAAGATATTTTTGGATGCATTGGGCATTGCCAGATCATAAGTATTGTAGCTAGAGGGAGTTTGTAGATACATGGAGCAAATGATCCTATTGGAGTATGATGTCAGAAACACCATCCATGATTTTGATACACATGTCTTAGAAGTACAAGGATCATGTATTAGATTCTATCTCATTTCTTAATGAAGATTAGTTTACTTTATAGTTGTTAAGGATAATTAGGTAGTTGTTATATTTTGAAAAGGCATGATGCTTCATGAAAGGATGTAAGTTCCACATATATATGGACCCATTTTGTAATAAAAAATATTGTAGTGTGTGTGTGTGTGTGTGTGTGTGTGTGTGTGTGTGTGTGTGTGTGTGTGTGTGTGTGTGTGTGTGTGTGTGTGTGTGTGTGTGTGTGTGTGTGTGTGTGTGTGTGTGTGTGCNTTGTGTGTGTGTGTGTGTGTGTGTGTGTGTGTGTGTGTGTGTGTGTGTGTGTGTGTGTGTGTGTGTGTGTGTGTGTGTGTGTGTGTGTGTGTGTGTGTGTGTGTGTGTGTGTGTGCAAGACACTTTTTCAGCATTAATATATGATTTGTATTTTCTTGGCTTAAAAGTTGTGGATGAATTCTTTGAGTTAATCAATTCTTCGGTGATTTCTATTTTATGTAAATAGAATCTATCTTGACTCTTTTTGCAAAGTAGTTATTTTGTATACATTGCAATTTGATCATAAAAATTTGTATGAGAAGTTGTTGTCCATACTAATTTTGTTCTATTGATCTTTTCAAGCAAAAATTAAATTTAATAGAGCTAATTATGGTGTTATCTAATAACCAAAGGCATTAAAGGTCAGATCAATTGACAGGGTCATCAAAGCGGTGATCTTACAAATTTTTCTCATAGGGGTTATACATTAAGGTTAAGGAGGAGAGTACAAGGACAAAGGGAACAAAGCTTGTTACCTAGCTGAGAACAGAGATGGAGATACTGACACTGAATCTGATAAAGACATTGAGATGGTATTTGTAGCCATGAAGGATGATTCAGATGAAGAAGAAAGGTATGTAGAAACTGAAATCATATCTAAGGTTAGTAAGAATGATGTCTGGATTATAGATAGTGGCTACACTCACCACATGACCGGTGATAAACAAAAGTTTGAAACTTTTGAATACTATAATGGTGGATCAGTAAGAATGGGTAATGACACACCTTGTCCAGTTGAAGGTAAAGGAACCATAATGTTGAATAACCTTTTTTTTATGCCCTGCATACCCGTCTCTACATTTTGTAGGAAAAATGTTGGGTCCCCCTTTTCGCTTCTTGTTTTCCCTTGGTTCCTTTTTGTTTCCTTTTGTTTTCCTCTGGGCTTTGCTTCCATGAGGGTCATTTTCTTTTTCTTTTGGTTCTCTTTCCTCTAGGACCCGGTCCCTGAGTGTGTTTTTCTTTTGAGTCGATCGGATCCCAGACTCTGGGATTCTCTATCATCACATCTTCTTTTGTTAGAAGGTACTGTTGCATGGAATCCCCGGGCCCAGAGTCTGGAGGTTTGCCTTTCTAGGTTTGTGGAGGAAAGAAACATGTTTTTACCATTAGGGTATAAATAGGATTTACCAGTCACTTTCACATTTACCATGATAAAAATACTCTGAGCAATTAAAGAAATTCAAAGGCAATTAAGGCGATTCAACAGTGTTTAAGTTCAAATTGCTCTCTGAGATTAACGGTTGATTAACAGTAATTAACGATGTTGGTTTGTGGTCATTCAAAGGTTAAATAGTTACAGAGTGCCTCTTGTGCTCATCCTCCCTGCATTCTCTACATTTTAAGTTAGGCCCTTCAGCTCTCTTCCTTCAGTTTTTGTTCTTCCTAGTTTTGCTTTGTCTTGCTTGTCATGCTTTCTAGTTTTTGGGTTTTCGTTTCCATTTTGTTTTCTTTCTATTTTGTTTTTTCTTGTCCACTATCACCTCCTGTTGATGTGATGGCTGTGCTAGAGGGTCATCCACCCTCTATGCATTTGTACATTAGTATAAATAACTTGTGTATACTATGTTTATTTCATAATTAGGTGTAAATGTCTATATATAGGTTTGTTTCGGGTCAACCTGTGAGTTATTCTTCGGCCCTCGTTGTGCTTCAACCCTCTACCTAGTTTTGTGCATTGTTGTATATCCTCCCTTTCCATTCAGTGGCGAGATCATCAATCTCCATGTCAAAAACCTCAAGTTTGGAGCTTGCCCGAGAGATGTCACCATGGTTCAAACTTGGCACCTCACATGTTTGAGCTATGGCGGTTTTATCTCTCCTCCGTCAGCTCATCCTTAATGGAAGGTTAAGTTTCCCACATGAGAGCATTCAAAACCGGCCCAAGTGGCATTCATTCTCTCGCATGTTTAGAAAACTGTCAGTGTTAATGTCATTACTCCCATTACTGCATGACCACGTGATGCTCCCACGTCAGCCTAGTATGAATAATTTCTAGTCATGTTGTGTAACGGTTAGTTTTTTGAACTTTGGACCCCAAGCCTTCCTTTGGCCTTTATTTAATTTCATTGCATGAGCTAAAATCCCCAGAAGCCTAGGCATAGATCAAATTCCCAAGTCATTTCTATATATATATATATATATATTTTTTTTATTTTTATTTTTATTTTTATTTTTTTCAGGGTTTGATACATACTAACATCATTTTCAGGATGGATGCGAAGTGGCGGTAAAATCTCTGGAACATGAAATTATATTATGTTTTTTTTTATCTATACTGATGGTCGTCTTGTCTTGCAGGTTGCATAATACCCATCAATCATGTCTGAAGCATGAGCATCTTCCCCACCTGGGAGTCTAGAACTCCCCACTACTGCTACAACCAGGGAAGCTGTCAGGATGAAGGCTGAGAAGTCCTTAGAAAAACTCCCATTAACAATGAAGTATCTGAAGGGAGACACCATTCTAGGATGAAGGTCGATTCCAAGATTTAGTTAGTTACCGACACAAGTGTCAGAATGTGGGTTGAGATGCAGGCCTTGGTAAAGATGATGTTCATTCAGCACATGGATAGAGATCCATTGGCCCTCAATGTGGCCACCTACAGGATCCTTAAGGCTGCCTGCTTCCCCTCCTATGTGCAAGCTCCAGAGCTCATGCTCACCCTGGTGGAACACTACAGCACAATCATCTGGGCTGTCATGCTCGCTGCCCCAGTTCTGACAGGCTACCCAACACCCATGGTGTCTCTGGATTCTGCAAATTTTGCTTTGAGGGTGGGGATCCCCCAATTTGATGATGCAACTATTATCACCTAGTCTCTAGCCTTGGATGAATTTAAGAATCTTTCGCATATTTCCTGGCAGTATCTCAATGCCAATTGGCTTAAGGTGCCAAGGAAAGATTTCAAAAAGATGAAACTGGAGATCCCCTAGATAGAATTTAAGGAAAGCATACAGATGGGGATCATCACTTTATGTAGGGTCTTTGGAGAGCCCCATGCCCAGGAATTCTCAGTATGGATGTACTATTTCTTTTTCGGCATCACCTTTAGAGTGTAGACTTTCGATTGGGCCACCATCATCTCCAATCACATGGACGCTCAGCTCATCAAGATCACCCGGTCCCCCAAATTTTACATGACTTCTTACATCTTATGGGCACTGGCGCAACAATGCCCCATCACCCGGTGATTACTTACAGTTGGCAAGCTCAAAACTAGCAAAGGCCAGAATGCTCCATTGGATTATTTCACACAGATCTAATGGGAGGCTAGTTTCCTCAACTTCTGTAGAGTAAATGATGCTTTCATTTACTAAAACATTCTTACACCCACTCGAGATGTCAGATACCAACTATCGAAGGAATTAATGAACTTGGTCAACACTTATAGCCACTATTACATTCAATTTTAGCATCACACGTACATTTGGGTAACCAGTTTCTCTGGGAAACCCTACCTATTACCCAAACATTTCAGGGATAGGATAATTCTTTTAGAGTGTTGTAGACAGATTCTCGAGTTGCATTCCTTCTTTGCATTGAAGAAGGTTACCAACATTATATTCCCAATCACTTGTGGGAACTATTCCTGCAGCCTTGCAGTGGAAAAGGAGGCCGATAGTGAACTTAAGAGTTTAGGGATGGAAGAATTCTATTTGGAGCAGAAGAATTTTGATCCGCTGGACAAGATAGCAATGGTACTTCCCTGGGTAGCCCCTTCACACGAGCTTCACTTAGAAGATTTTTGGGAAGATTGCCCGGACGATTTTGAAGTCCAGAACTGGAATTTTTTCTGGATGACACAAGGGATGATGAACTAGCTGAAGCTTCAAAAGTTCCCCAATGAATTTTCAAATACCGAGTTGATGGAGGACCCACAGTATAAGGCACAGGGAGTAGACAAGATGGCTCTCCCTCTAGTGGATTGGGACACCCCGAAAGGTTCAACAATTGAGGATCTCACCTACAATGTAATTTAATGCAGCCATGCGTATTTTTAGAGGGTGTGCCCAAAAAGTACACAAAAAGTTGGCCCATTTATGCGAGGATCAACTTCTGGGGCTAGGACCTCCTCGCAGGGGGAGGATAGAGGAAAGAGAAAAGTTGGGACCCCACCCCAAATCCCATCTATAGTTCTTGTAGTGGAATAATTGCAGCTTCAACTGGCAGCGTCCCACCAAATGAAGGAGACACTAATCACTCAGCTGGCCACCCTGATTATTATGGTCGGACCTGTCCTCCCTTCCAATTTTCCTTCACTTGCAGAATTAATGGGCTGAGTAACAGGGACCGGAGTGGAGGAAGAATAGGTAGCTAGGTTGGATGTCGGTCCCCCATTGGTAACCAGGAGGAAGAAGAAAAGAAGAAATAATCCTTTGCCAAGGGTGGAACCAGAGCTTGGGCCTGACATCCTTGAAGTATAGATTGTCTCCTCAAACTCCCCTGAGCTAGAAAATCAGCCAGGAGATCCCCCAGAGATCTCCCCTCCGCACGATGACTTTGACGACATATTTGAGACGGACGAACTTGTAAATTTACAAGGGGACATCAAGAGAGTGGTGGAAGAGATCACCACCCAGGAGAAATTAATAATCCCCACTGAAGGGGAGATCCCGGAGAAAGAAGCTTCCATAGAGTAGGAAGTCCGGATAGAAGAAGGAAGGGAGCCAGAATAGATAGACATCTCTGATGTATAGGAGATACAGGTTCTAGAGACTGTAGTATAAGAGAAGAGGAAAGTATAGGGTGAGCAACCGACATCAACTGAGGGAACCGAACCCACGGGAGAAAGTGTAACCTCAGCCGCCATGCACCAGATGCCTCCTCCTACCAAAAAATGGTAACATTCAGCGAGGTGATCTAAAGGGTCCAACAGGTAAATATTGGCCAGACACCTCCGCCACCTCCAGAAAATACACCTACAGAGGAAAATGTCCCAGCACATGGTTCCAAGAACAACAGCAGCAGCAGCAGCAATAGCAAGATGAGGGGAGAAACCCTAGGAATACAGATGTTGAATCTGATACTGCTAAGGACAAGGACACTGAGGCAGAAGATGTTGATAACACTAAGGTGAATGATGCAGGTGACCCATAGAATAAAGGAAAAGAGTCTGAAGAGACTCAAAACACCAGGGATGAACAGTGAAACCCCAGAACGATTCACAGGATCAAACTTTTGTAGGAAGGCCACCCCCACCACCATAATGGTTGGCAGATTATAAGAAGAGAAAGGCCCCGGTGAAAATGAAATCCCATCTCTCCTTAGCTGAGATGATGGCATAGGCATAGGGGGCCCCAAATAGAAGAAGGCCCAGACCCTCCATTCCATTCGAACTGGTCTGGGTGGAGATACAGTTGTTGTTATTGTGACCCCTCCCCCAGATAAAGAGGAAACAATGATAAGTGTTGCAGAGTATGCAATCACAAAAATACCTCAGGAGAAGAGGGATAAACAGGGAGAGTTGGACCTCCTGAAGGAGGCCAGCTGGGCAATAGAGGCCCACTATGACAAGAAAACCCAGAAGAGAGAGAGAAGAGAGAGAGAAGAATGCAAATCTCATCAGGATTTTGACAAAGCTTACACAACCCATCACTGCCATCCCTCCAGAAGCTTCCACATCTAGAGCACCGCTCCCACAGGGTGATATAGATGCACTGAGAAGCATGAAAAACAAGGTGCAGGTATTCGACGATTGGGTGGCTAAACAGGTAGGAAATGTCCAACATTTCCTAGTAGCTACACTCCCAGACCTGTATGCAGCTAATAATATTTTGCACCGTGCCAAAATACCATTTCTCTCTGGGAGGGAGAGACCAAGCAGTATGAGGCCTAAATGAGAGAGTTGAGAGAACTCATGAGTATCAGAGAATAAATCATCACCGAGGCTAGAATTTTGGGAGAGGAGTCCTTTGACTTTATCTGGACCCAACACTCCAGACTTGATCTCAAATTGGAGATAAGAAAGAAACTGGTAGGGGCCCTGTGGGATAAAGTTTCGGAGGTTGAGTATTCTTTAAATTTATACAAGGCATTCATTACAAGGGTTTCAGGAGTCGGTCCCTTTAGTACCAAAACATGTACTCCTAAAGAATATGTTGTAGGGAAATTTGACAAGCTAATGGAGTCTCAATATCAGTCCTTGAAGGGAATGGACAGAGCAAAGATGTCACGTATATCTCGCATAGTGCTCCAGGTCCACGATGTCGCAAAGATGGCCACAGAATTCAAAGTAAATACTCCAGATCTGGGCAAACAGGTGGAGGCACACAAGTACCACCAGGCCAGCCTCAAGGATATTGATGAGGATGGAGTTTCCCAACTCTTGGAAACATTTAAGGTATACAAGGGATAGTCAAAGTTCCCTAGATTCTAGAAATTCTCACTAGTGAAGTGCAGTTTGGACATTCTTTATTCTTTGAGCGTAAGCTCCTGGATTCTAGAATTTCAGATCCAAAAGTTTTGTATTCTTTCAGTGACCCATGTCCAGCTTCCCCAGAGCTGACCGGTCACTATCCAGCAGTCAATAAGGGTGTCAGAGGGTAGGTAACCCTGGTAAGATATGTCAGATAGAGGGATGGCCCTGACAGGTGATCTTCCCAAGGCGTCGCTCCAGCATTAACTACCTGGTGCATCAAAGATAGTGAGCCACTTTTTGTATTAATAAGGCATGTAGCCTCAAACTCCCAAAAGATTAGATTTCTTCTATTCTTTCTCAGGTGCTCTTCTCGATGCTAATTCTTCTATCCTTTCTTCTTGTCTTCTTCTGCCAATCTATTAGATCTCTGCTCTTTTTGAGGTGATTGTAAAGTGGTGTGGGTAGTAGTGGCCATCGGATATTATATTTTATTGTTGAGTGTAAAGTTAGATTAGGGTAAACTTTAGGGCAAGTGTGTGTATAAATAACAAGTCTGACCACATTTCAAGGGTCAGCAAAATTGATGGTTTTATAGTCCATACTATTAGCATTCAACGTTTTCATTTCTTGTAGTTGCGGAGCTCAATGCTCAGTAGTTCTTAGTAGTTCTCGGTAGTTAGATTCTCTCTTGGAGCCATTGATGTACACACCAGTGATGCTGGAAACCTATTAATGAAGAAAGAAGAGTTCTGGAAATGACATTGTTGGTGTTCTAATCTCTGAGTTAACGCTCTTTTATGCTATGTGTTTCTAATGCCCTCTGCTCTAGTGTTTTAAGTAGATTAACGACCTCTTTTCCCCTTGCTATCGAACATGTATGAATTGTTGGTTCTTTATATGTTTAGTATTTAGTATAGTTCATTAGAGCATGGTTGATGTTTTAAATATTTAGTATCACTATAAGTAGAAGGAATGAACTCTTAACTCTGGCTTATCTTTTAAAGTTTATTTGGTAAACTAATACATGCTTGCAGGAAACCCTAACCCACTAAACAAAATCCCTAGAGAAGATGAGCCAAAAACCAGCTATCCCCCCAAACAAAATCAGTCACACACCCAACTTAGCTCCCACACTGTTGAGACCCAACACTCAGGTGCTTGAAGGCCCAGAGAATTTATTCCCCAGACAACCTTTACAGGCAAAGTTAGCTGGTACCCCGATACCTGGTGACAACTTACATCTATTGATGAGACCGATCATAAATTCCCCTCAACTGAAACTAGCGCTAGGAGGGCATGAGCTCATCCCCTTCAGAAGATTTTAACTTTACACCGCCCAAGGGTTTTCCAAGCCATAGTTTTAGGAATCAGACCTTTAGCAGGATAGGATCATTTTCACCTACGCAATTCAAAAGAGTCCTTAGATCAGCCCCCAATCCCAAAAGGTTTGTTGAACTCGAGCCTCCTACTTGAAAGAGGCAGACCCCGCAAACCATGCAGCCAACCAACCTTGTCTGGGGATCTACTACATCTTAGAATACCCAAACCCCTCAGATAACCTCAAGGACCAATGCTCAATCCAGCCAGAATCTAACACCCCCGATGGCTACATACTTCTGTAACACCGGGTCCCAAATGGGGTAGTTCCCTAGTGCGACCAACGATCTTCCTCTGCATCTGGAGAAGATCTATCATAGATATGAGCATCTAGGCTCACGAACTATAGAAGAGCATCTATAGGCATACAAAGATGCCATGAACTGACACCAGATCCAACATCAAGATGTTGTGACCCAGATGTTCCCTATGTCCTTATGGCAGAATGAGTTAAACAGGTACCTTAACTTGCCCGCCAACTCCATCAACAGTTGGAAGGATATGGAAGACGCTTTCCTAGCGACCTTCCACATTCACATGGACCTAGTGTGGTCCCACAACCAGTTTATCTCTATTAGGAAGGAACTGAATGAGCCCCTCACAATATTCAACCATCAGTTCCAATGTGCCTTGAAGCGGTGCATCGGCCCCTTCGTCCCATCCATGGACATGACCATCCAAATATACCTTAATGCCATGGAACCTTTTGTCACCACTCTCCTTTGGACAACCACCACCACAAATGACCAAGATACTCTGGCAAAGGTTTACAACCTGGCCCTGGAGTTGTCCTGTAGTTTGAACAAAGATCCCAGCGGGATTGGGCAGAGCTTACCATTCAACACAATACCTAGTGAAACTTCTTACGTTAGGGGATACAACCCCAATCAGGAAATGGGTGCCCCTGCGATAGCCATGAACCCACCATCGCCGATAGACCAGCAGGCCTGATATGTATATCTATCGCAAGCCCAGACAATACCAGGTTTGGAATTCATTCTCTAGAACCATCTGCAGCAAATGCAACAAACACTAACACAACCTTCCAGAGTACATTTCTTCCAGTCGCCCATAGCTGGAGGATTGTCATCCTCGACTCTGGGAGCTATTATCATTTTCCCCAGGAACAAACTGCAACAATTGTCACACTGTGAAATGAACATCCAGATGTTCACTGAGGTTGAATCCCTAAAGTGATTGGTGTCCTCCTTGACTATGGACATGGGGCAGCTGAAGGTGGGGCCTTCTACACCCCACAACCCTAATTCCCAAAGAAGAAATGTTTTCTCCAGCCAAGGAAATACCAATTTTGGAGGAAGAAACTACAACAATAGGCCTTGGCCCAACCAACAGCAATGGAACAATAATGCAAACACCAAAGGTCCTTCTCCAAACCAAAACACCACTCAGGGGGGTGCTAGACCAAGTCATTCTGCACAACTTGTAGAATTCCACCCCCTGACTAACTGGTGTAGATTGCATGACACCAGCTCTCATTCTGAGGTGAACTGTGCCACACTGGAGAAGTTCATTATGATCTCCTAGTTGGACAGATAGAAAACTATTGATCCTACTCCCCCAAAAATGCCTACACAAGAGCCCACTCATAGTGCCTTCACTTGTGAGACCGTCTTCTTTGGGACAGACAAAGAAGACAAAGAAGAGCTCAAATTGCAAGGGTTCTTTGATGAATCTATCCCTTCCTTTGGGGCTAATGCCTTCACCAACCCCTAAACTCCTTACAACACTTAGAGTCAGGCTGGTAAAGGACTAGTTTACACGCCAACACCTCCCAAAGATACCCCTTCTCAGGATAACACAACTGATTGCCCCTTCCCGCTGAAAGGGCCTGGCTCTAACCAAGCTAAGGATCTGGCCGAGGGAAGCCAACTTTACCCAGGGGGGTTTGACATCACAAAGGTGTTGGAAAGAACCACCACCTCCATGACCTTGATGGAGGTTTTGTTGAATTGTCCCGAGCAGAAGAAGTCCCTTTTGTTGGTTTTGTAAAAATGGTAGGTGAGCTGAAGAACGTCTGGATTTAGCTCATTCAAGACCCCCATATATCAAGCATAATAAACATCCAAGTGGTGGACATCCCTGAAACTTATGGTATGTTATTAAGTCAAAATTGGTCGAAGGCCCTCAACGGGTATTTCTCCACAGACTTCTCCCACTTGTGGCTCCCTTGGGAGGGGCAGTCTAACCAAATCTGGGTAGAGAGTGAACCCAGGATGAAGTAGGTCCTCACCAAATTTGGGAGGTTAAATGAATTCCTTTTCTCTGAGACTTCCCTCGGGGTGTACCAACCCCTCGAGATCCTCACATTTGATTTTACCCCCGGGGAAGATCCCATAGTCTCTCAGAGAATCAAGACCTAGATGAAAAACTGAAAGGTGAGGTTAACTCATGGGGTATCATAGCAACTCCTACTACACTCTTGTCTGGCACTTGGTGTCGGGTGCATTATCAAAAAAATTCTAAACTAGAGTGTGAGCCTTGCATCATCGTTGCTAACCACCATATCAATGCCCTCCGAGAGAAAGAACACGAAGCAAACTTTCCTGGACACAGTAATCATTCTAGCGGTATGCCTAATGTGTCGCTTGTCCAAGAATCCCAACTGGGCATGGAGCCTCATTGAAGACTTTGATGCTTTTGGCATTGAGCTTATTCCCTGGAAAAGAAACTATGTTCTGGATGCCCTTGCCATGTCTGCCAGCACCCTTGAGCCAATGGCTAGCTCCCGGCTCTGGATGTTCTCTGTTGAGATGGTCCCCACCCCCATCCATCCCAGATAATATCACCCACTTTCATGTTTTTGAGGATGACCAACATATTCTAGCCTTCATGGCCAATGTTGGCATCTTCAAGGATCAGATAGTGGAAAAAAGAGATCATGACGATACCGGGCAGGGTGAAGAAGGTGATGGGATCATAGACCTACCAACCAAAACTATCCCAAAGGGGATGGTAGCTCTTGAATGTATCTTTGATTCAGACCCATGGGGCCGAGAGAAGATATCATCCTCCTCAGAGGGATGAAATTTTGAAAAGGTTAACATTGGCCAGGCTGCTGAAGAAAAAATTGTGCATATTAGAGCCTCTTTCTCCCTAGAGGAGAAGGATAATATTCTCACGGTTCTCCAAGAATACATTGATGTAATTGTGTGGGGGTATGAGGATCTGAAGACCTATGACACATCCATCATGACCCATACCATCCCACTGAAACCAGATGCTAAGCCCTTCCGGTAGAAGCAAAGACCGGTAAACCCATTGATAGAACCTCTAATTCATCAAGAGGTTCAAAAACTGCTATCAGCCCAGATTATCTTCCCTATCCGGCACACAAATTGGGTTGTCAACCTCATCCCTGTGAGAAAGAAAAGTGGCAAGATCCACCTTTTCATGGAATTTCGCAATTTGATCAAGGCATCTAAGAAGGATAATCACCCTCTCCCCTCGTTGGATGAGGTATTACAAATCATGAATGGATCTCAAATGATGTCCTTCTTGGATGGGTATTTTAGGTATAACCAGGTCATGGTTAAGTACAAAAATAGAGACAAAATGATGTTCACACCAAGTGGGGAACATTTATATACTGGAGGATGCCCTTTGGCCTTATCAACATAGGAGAGACATTTCAAAAGGCTATAGACATTGTGTTCGAAGGCCTAGTAAATAGATGCATAATCATCTACATGGATGATTTGACTGTCTTTTCCCAGGACATGCATGATCACTCCGCCCACCTTGTCCAAATTTGTGAGAGATGTCACCGGTATGGGATTTCCCTCAACCCTAAGAAATGTATATTTGGGGTCACTGAAGGGAAGTTTCTCAAGCATATCATCTCCGAGAAGGGTATATCCATTGACCCCGAGAGAGTTGAAGCACTGTTGAATCTACAGATTCCTAGCAGCAAGAAAGAAATGAGGTCTTTCTTTAGAAAGATAAACTTTGTCGAGCAATTCATTACTGGGTTCATCGAGATAGTAAAATCACTCAATGACATGATGAATAAAGACACAAAGATTGAGTGGAGCCCCGAAGTGAAGTGAGAATTTTCTTAGATCAAGAAAACCATAGTGGAGGCACCAGTCCTAGTGATTATGAACTATTCCCTCCCATTCCACATATACTCCTTCGCTTCCCTACATTCTGCAGCAACACTCCTAACCTAGAAATTTGAAGTGGAAGAATGACCTATTGCCTCTATGAGCTCTCCCTTCAAGAATGAAGTCTGATACTCATCTTTGGAAAAGCAGGCATTTTCTCTTGTCCGGGCTATGAAGCAATTCTAGCACTATATTCTCTGGAGAAAAGTACATGCTATCATCCCAGACCAGGTTGTGAAATATCTACTACTATAGAGTGAACTGGGTGAATGATGAGGGAAATGGATGGCCATCCTCCAAGAATATGATCCAGAAATGCAACCCATGAAGATAGTCTGAGGACAGGGACTATGTAGAGAAATGGCAGAAGGAACTCCAGACATTGAATGCCAAACTTACACAATGGAGTCCTTCACCCAAGACCCATGGTATACTAATTTGGTGCACCTATTTCTCAACAACAGATGCCTAGAGGGGCTCCCCCAAAACAAATGTCGCACCCTGCGGCTAAAAAGTGCACACTTCATGATCAAAAATGGAATACTTTTTCACAGGAACTATGAAGGGATATACCTCCGGTGCATAGATAGGGACCAAGCTGTTGAACTGAATGAATAATTTCATGGGCATTTTGGAACTAGGCACGGCTTAGCTAATGCCACTGCCCACCAGATTCTCCAGGTCGGATACTATTGGCCCTTCATCTTCAAGGATGTCTATGCTCACGTTAGGAGATACCACACCTCCCAAATGGTGGCACATCATGAGCGGAACCTAGTCATACCTTTGCAGCCGGTCTTTGAACTTATACCCTTCACCCAATGGGCATTTGATTTTATCAGGGAAATCAACCCCAACTCATCTGCCAACCACTGATACATTTTGACTGCTACTGATTATTTCACCCTGTGGTCTGAAGCAATTCCTTGCAAAAACAACATTGCGGATGTAGTTATTAAATTCCTGGAAGAAAACATAGTCACCCATTTTGGAATGCCATTCGCTATAGTGTGTGACAATGGTCCAGCATTTTATTCAGCACAATTACTTTAATGGACCTATGAGAGGAAGATCACCTTAAATTTCTCCAGCAACTACTACCCCCAGGGTAATGTTATGGCTGAATCTACTAATAAAAATATGTTAGAGGTGATCAAACATCTGTTAGAACAAAACCCCCAGGACTGGCACCAAAAGCTTAGGTTCTCCCTCTGGGTGGATCGCATCAAAATAAAGGAAGCCCTAGGGACATCCCCATTTCACTTAGTTTATGGCCAGATTCTAGTATTCCCTATCAACTTACAAATCCTGGTCTTACAGTTTATGCAGGAATTCAACAACTGGGATAACATTATGGAAGTTCGACTTCTGAACCTAGTGAGAATGGAGGAACAAAGAGACACAGAGCTAGAACACTTTGCGCATCACCAAGTAGTAGTTAAATGATGGTTTGACTGAAGAGCACAGTATAAGACCTTTTAGATTTCATAAATAGTCCTCTTGTGGGACAAGGCCTGGGAAAAGAAGGGAAAGCACACCAAGTTTCAACGGCTCTGGCTCAGACCATATCTGATATCTGAGATCTGTGGGGCAAATACTTATCACCTCAATACTATGACTAGAGAGGCCATCCCATTGCCTATCAATGGATAGTTTCTCAAGCACTATTTTGAATGAGGTAGATGGTGATTTTGCCCAAATTTGTACTATATGTGACGTTCCTACTTGTAAATATCTTCCCTGGTGCTCCTCTTGGAGTACCTTGTCCTTGTAAATAGTTTGTCGACCGTCCTCTGGGACCGCCTTCCTTTTTCTTACTGGCTTTTGTTTTGGGGTTTTCTTTTTTTTTTTTGGCTTCCCAGTGTGTTGTCTTCCTCTGTGAAGGACAAGTATGCTTTGCATAACATCTAGTCCCTGGAATGGTACTTTATGCATTTCGGATGGTTTGGAATCTATTGTTAGTATGGTGGAATTTGTCTGCACTCTAGAGTTGTTTTATGTGTATGGTAACAGGTTATGATTAATCTTCATCAGATTCATATCTTGAAGGTCTGGACATCGGTTAACATAAAATCCAAAGAAGCAAGTAATCACATGGTCCTTGAGGGCAGATCGGTTGCATTGGTTATTGGCCAAGTCTGAAAATCATAAAAATATCTCAGGTCTGAAACATTCTCTCCTATTCAGCAATATGAATTAGGTGGAAAGGTTAAATAAGGACCACCATGAAAATTAGCTAAGTTTAAGGTTCATGGTGAAAGAAGTACCACCTTCCCACCTCCAAAAGAAAAGAAAAGAACTGAAGAATAGAGATTTTTGGTATCCGGGGGAAACGTGCAAGATAGTATGACTTTGGCTTGATTGATTTAGTACCTCCTCTCTGTTGCTCCCAGAAATCATTGGCTTAATTTTATTTCAAAGCACACACCTCACAGCTGACAAAAGACCTAAAGATTGAGTCAATGATGAGTCCAATTTTTCTCAGACACCTCGTGCCTTGCAAGCAGAATGCTCTCGTTAAAGATTAATTCTAGTTTTGCTAACTAGAGATTTTGAAGTTCTCAAATGTGCTAAGGCATTCATCCCAGTGAGTCATCATTTGTTATGCCCTACATACCCATCCCTACATTTTATAGGCAAAATGTTGGGTCCCCCTTTTCGTTTCTTGTTTTCCCTTGGTTCCTTTTTGTTTCCTTTTGTTTTCCTCCGATCTTTGCTTCTGCGAAGGTCATTTTCTTTTTATTTTGGTTCTCTTTCCTCCAGGACCTGGTCCTGGAGTGTGTTTGTCTTTTGAGTCAACCGGATCTGAGACTCTAGGATTCTCTATCATCATGTCTTCTTTTGTTAGAACGTGTGGTTGCATGGAATCCCTGGGCCCGGAGTCCGGAGGTTATCCTTTCGAGGTTTACGGAGAAAAGCAATGTGTTTTTACCCTAAGGGTATAAATAGGATTTACAGTCACTTTCGCATTTACCGTGATCAAACACTCTGAGTGATTAAAGCAATTCAAAGGTGATTAAGGTGATTCAACAGTGTTTAAGTTCAAATTGCTCTTTGATATTAACGGTTGATTAACATTAATTAACGGTGTTGGTTCATGGTCATTCAAAGGTTAACCAGTTGTAGAGTGCCTCCCGTGCTCATCCTCTCTGCATTCTCCACATTTTAAGGTAGGCCCTTCGGCTCTCTTCCTTCAATTTTTCATTTTTCCTGGTTTTCCTTTGTCTCGCTTGTCGTGCTTTCTAGTTTTTGGGTTTTTTTTTTCCGTTATGTTTTCTTTCTATTTTATTTTTTCTTGTCCATTGTTGCCTCCCATTGGTGGGATGGCTCTTCCAGAGGGTCATCCGCCCTTTATGCAGTTATACATTAGTGTAAATAACTTGTGTATACTCTGTATATTTCATAATTAGGTGTAAATGTCTATATATAGGTTTGTTTTGCGTCGACATGTGAGTTGTGCTTTGGCCTTCATTGTGCTTCGACCCTTTGTCTAGTTTTGTGCTTTGTTGTATATCCTCCCTTTCCATTTGGTGGTGAGCTCGTCACGCTCCATGTCAAAAACCTCAAGTTTGGAGGTTTCCTAAGAGATGTCACCATGGTTCAAACTTAGCACCTCACATGTTTGAGCCATGGTGGTTTTCTCTCTCCTCCGTCAGCTCAACCTTAATGGCGGGTTAAGTTTCCCACATGCAAGCATTCAAAACTGGCCCTAGTGGCATTCATGCTCTCGCATGTTCAGACAATTATTGGCGTTAATGCCATTACTCCCATTACTGCATGACCATGTGACGCTCCCACATCAGCCTAGTATGGCTAATTTTTGGTCATGTCATGTAATGGTTAATTTTCCAGACTCCAGAACTATGGCCTTCCTTTGGCCTTTATTTCATTTCATTGCATGAGCTAAAATCCCAGGAAGCCCGTGCATAGATCAAATTCCCAAGTCATATATATATATATATATATATATATATATATCTCTTTTCAGGGTTTGATACATACTAACATCATTTTTAGGACGGATGCGAAGCGGCAGTGAAATCTTCGGAACCCAAAATTATATTATGTATTGTTTTATCTATACTGAAGGTCATCTTGTCTTGCAGGTTGCAAAATACCCATCAATCATGTCTGAAGCATCAGCATCTTCCCCACATGGGAGTCTGGAACTCCCCACTACTACTGCAACCAGGGCAGCTATTAGGATGAAGGCTGAGAAGGCCTTAGAAAAACTCCCATTAACAATGAAGTATCTTAAGGGAGACACCATTCTGGGATCGAAGGTCGATTCCATGCTTCAGTTAGTTACTGACACAAGTGTCAGAATGTGGGTCGAGATGCAGGCCTTGGTAAAGATGATGTTCATTTAGCACATGGCCAAAGATCCATTGGCCCTCAATGTGGCCACCTCCGGGATCCTTAAGGCCACCTACTTCCCCTGCTCCATGCAAGCTCCAAAGCTCATTATCACCCTAACGAAACACTACAACATAGTCGTCTGGGCTATCATGCTCGCCGCCCCAGTTCTGATAGGCTACCCAGTGCCCATGGTGTCTCTGGACACCGCAACTTTTGCTTCAAGGGTGGGGATCCCCCAATTTAATGATGCAGCTGTTATCACCCGGTCTCTTGCCTTGGATGAATTTTAGAAGGTTTTGCACATTTCCCAGCAGTATCTCAATACCAATTGGCTTAAGGTGCCAAGGAAAGATTTCAAAAAGATGAAATTGGAGATCCCCCAGACACAATTTAAGGAAAGCATACAGATGGGGATCATCGCTTTATGCAGGGTCTTTGGAGAGCCCCATGCCCGGGAATTCTCAACATGGATGTACTATTTCTTGTTTGACATCGCCTTCGGTGGGTAGAATTTTGATTGGGCCACATCATCGCCAATCATGTGGACGCTCAGCTTGTTAAGGTCACCCGGTCCCCCAAATTTTACATGACTTCTTACGTCTTATGGGCACTGGCACAACAATGCCCCATCACCCAAAAATTACTTACAGCTGGTGAGCTCGGAACTGGCAAAGGCTAGAATGCTCCATGGGATTATTTCCCATAGATCCAATGGGAGCCCAATTTCATTAGCTTCTATAGAGTAAGTGATGCTTTCATTTACTACAACATTCTTACACCCACTCAAGATGTTGGATACCAGCTATCAAAGGAAGCAATGAACTTGGTCAGCAGTTATAGCCACTATTACATTCAATTTCAGCAGCACACGTATGTTCAGGTGACCGGTTTCTCCAGGAAACCCTACCTATTACCCAAACATTGCGGGGATAGGATAATTATTTTAGAGTACTACAACAGATTCTAGAATTGCATGCTTTCTTTGCATTGAAGAAGGTTACCAACATTCTGATCCCAATCACTTGTGGGAACTATTTTTGTATCCTTGCAATGGCAAAGGAGGCCGATAGTGAACTTAAGAGTTTAGGGCTGGCAGAGTTCTATTTGGAGCGGAAGAATTTTGATCCATTGGACAAGATAGCAATGACACTTCCCCAGGTAGCCCCTCCACACGAGCTTCACTTAGAAGATTTTTGGGAAGATTGCAGGACAATTTTAAAGTTTGAAACCAGCATTTTGTCTAGATGACACAAGAGATGATGAAGCAGCTAAAGCTTCAAAAGTTGCCCAATGAATTTTCAAATACCAGGATGATGGAGGACCCGCAGTATAAGGCCTAGGGAGTAAACAAGATGGCTCTCCCTCTGGTGGATTGGGACACCCCAAAAGGTTCAACAATTGAGGATCTCACCTACAATGTAATTTAATGCAGCCATGTGTATTTTTAGAGGGTGTGCCCAAAAAGTACACAAAAAGTTGGCCCGTTTATGCGGGGATCAACTTCTAGGGATGGGACCTCCTCGCAGAGGGAGGATAGAGGAAAGAGAAAAGTTGGGACCCCACCCCAAATCCCATCTACATTTCCCGTAGAGGAACAATTATAGCTTCAACTGGCAGCATCCCACCAGATGAAGGAGACACTAATCACCCAATTGGCCACCTTGGTTATTATGGTTGGACCTATCATCCCTTCCAATTCTCCTTCACTTGTAGAATTAATGGTCTGAGTAACAAGGACCGGAGTGGAGGAAGAATGGGTAGCTATGTTGGATGTCGGGCCCCCATTGGTAACCAAGAGGAAGAATAAAAGAACAAATAATCCTCCACCAAGGGTGGAACCAGAGCTTGGGATGCCTGACATCCCTGAAGTACAGATTGTCTCCTTGGACTCCCCTGAGTTGGACAATCAGCCAGGAGATCCCTCAGAGATCTCCCCTCCGCACGACGACTTTGATCACATATTCAGGAGGGACAAACTTGTAAATTTACAAGGGGACATCGGGAGAGCGATGGAAGAGATCACCGCCCAGGAGAAAGTAATAATCCCCACTGAGGGGGAGATCCCAGAGAAAGAAGCTCCCATAGAGCAGGAATTTTGAATAGAAGGAGGAAGGGAGCCAGAATAGATATAAATCTCTAATGTACATGAGATACAGGTTCCAGAGACTGAAGTACAGGAGAAGAGGCAAGTACATGGTGAGCAGCTGGCATCGACTGAGGGAACCAGACCTACAGGAGCAACTGTAACCTGCTGCCATGCACCAGATGCCTCCTCCTACTCCAAAAAGGGTAACATTCAGTGAGGTGGTCTCAATGGCACAACAAGTAACTATTGGCTAGACACCTCTGCCACGTCTAGAAAATACACCTACAGAGGAAAATGTCCCAGCAGATGGTGCTGAAGAACAACAATAACAACAACAATATGAGGGGAGAAACCCCGAGAATATAGATTTTGAATCTGATACCGCTAAGGACAAGGACACCGAGGCAGAAGAAGCTGATAACACTAAGGTGAATGATGTAGGTGACCCAGAGAATACAGGAAAAGAGTTTGAAGAGACTCAAAACACCAGGGATGAACAGCGGAACCCCAGAGGGGATTCACAGGATCAAAGTTTGGCAGCAAGGCCACCCCATCCACCATAATGGTTGGTGGATTCTAAGAAGAGAAAGGCCCCAGTGGAAACAAAATCCCATCTCTCCTTAGTTGAAATGATGGCACAGGTACAGGGGGCCCCCAAAAAGAAGAAGGTGTAGACCCTTCATTCCATTCGGACTGGTCTGAGTGGAGATACAATCACTATTATTGCGATCCCTCCCATAGATGAAGGGGAAACAGTGATAAGTGTTGCAGAGTATGCAATCATAGAAATACCTTTGGGGAAGAGGGATAAACAGGGAGAGCTAGACCTGCTAAAGGAGGCCATTTGGGCAATAGAGGCTCGCTATGACAAGCAAGCCTAGAAGCTCAAGAAAGAGAGAGAGAGAATAATGCAAATCTCATCAGGATTTTGATAGAGCTTGCACAACCCATCATTGCCATACCTCTGGAAGCTTCCACATCTAGAGCACTACTCCCACAGGGTGATATAGACACGCTGAGAAGCATGAAAAAGAAGGCATATGTAGTCGATGATTGGGTGGCTGAACAGGTAGGAAATGTCTGGTGTTTCCTAGTGGCTACACTCTCAGACCTGTACGCAGCTGACAACATTTTGCACCCGGCCAAAAATACCATTTCTCTCTAGGAGGGAGAGACCAAGTAGTACGAAGCCTAGATGAATGAGTTGGGAGAACTCATGAGTCTCGAAGAAGAAATCGTCACCAAGGCTAGAATTTTGGGAGAGGAATCCTTTGGATTTATCTAGACTCAACACTCGAGACTTAATCTCAAATTAGATATAAACAAGCAACTGGTAGGGGCCTTGCGGGATAAAGTTCCAGAGGTTGAGTATTCTTTAAATTTATAAAAGGAATTCATTACAAGGGTTTCGAGAGTTGATCCCTTTAGTACTGAAACATGTACTCTAGAAGAATATGTTGTAGGGAAATTTGACAAGCTAATGGAGTCTCGATATCAGTCCCTCGAGGGAATGGACAGAGAAAATATGTCACGTATATCTCGCATGGTGCTCTAGGTCCACAATGTCATGAAGATGGCCACATAATTTAAAGTAAATACTATGGATCTGGGTGAACAGGTGGAGATGGCCAAGTACCATTAGGCATGCCTCAAGGATATTGATGAGGATGGAGTTTCCCAGCTCCTGGAAACATTTAAGGTATACAAGGGATAGTCAAAGTTCTCTAGATTCTAGAGATTCTCACCAGCAAAGTGCAGTTTGAACATTCTTTATTCTTTGAGTGTAAGCTCCCAGATTCTGTAATTTCAGATACAATAGTTTTGTATTCTTTCAGTGACCTGTGTGCAAGTTCCCTGGAGTTGGTCGGTCACTATCCAACAGTCAATAAGGGTGTCATAAGGTAGGTGACCCTGGTAAGATATGTCAGATAGATGAATGGCCCTAACAGGTGATCTTCCCAAGGTGTCGCTCCAGCATTAACTACCTAGTGCATCAAAGATAGTGAGCTTCTTTTAGCATTAATAAGGCATGTATCCTCGAACTCTCATAAGATTGGATTTCTTCTATTCTTTCTTTGACGCTCTTCTTGAAGCCGATTCTTCTATCCTTTCTTCTTGTCTTCTTCTACCAATCTATCAGACCTCTGCTCTTTTCAAGGTGATTGTAAAGTGGTGCAGGTAGTACCGGCCATCAGATATTATATTTTATTGAGTGTAAAGTTAGATTAGGGTAAACTTTAGGGAAAGTGTGTGTATAAATAACAAGTCAGACCTCATTTCAAGGGTCAGAAAAATCGATGATTTTGCAGTCCACACTATTAGCATTCAGCATTTTCATTTCTTGTAGTTGCAGAGCTCAATGCTCAGTAGTTCTTAGTAGTTCTTGGTAGTTAGATGCTCTCTTGGAGCCATTTATGGACACACCAGTGATGTTGGAAACCTGTTAATGAAGAAAGAAGAGTTTTGGAAATGACGTTTTTGGTGTTCTAATATCCGATTTAATGCTCTTTTGTGCTGTATGTTTCTAATGTCCTCTTCTCTAGTGTTTTAAGTAGATTAACGACCTCTTTTCCCCTTGCTATTGAACATGTATGAATTGTTGGTTCTTTATATTTTCAATATTTAGTATAGTTCATTAGAGCATGGTTGATGTTTTAAATATTTGGTATAACTATAAGTAGAAGGAATGAACTCTTAACTCTGGCTTATCTTTTGAAGTTTATTTGGTAAACTAATACGTGCTTGCAGGAAACCCCGACCCACTAAACAAAATCCCTGAAGAAGATGAGCCAAAAACTAGCTATCCCCCCGAAAAAAAATAATCACACACCCAACTTAGCTCCCACAATATCAAGACCCTACCCTCAGGTGCTTGAAGGCCCAGAGAATTTATTTCCTTGACAACCTTTATAGGCCAGGTTGGTCAGTACCCTGGTACCTGGTGACAACTTACATCTTTTGATGAGACCGGTCACAAAGTCTCCTCAACACTTATCAAATGTGAAAATGCTTACTGGGTAAAAGCACTGAATTATAATATGTTAAGTGTTTCATAGCTGAATAATACAGGTCACCAAGTAGCATTTGAGAATAAAAAGGCAAAGATCTTTAATGAATCAGGAAGGTTGACCAAAACTAATGAATAGACAAAAGGTAACCTTTTCTATCTTGATGACATTAACACCACTTGTTTAATGACAAGAAACAAAGACATATGGTTGTGGCATAAAAGACTATTCCATGTGAATTTTGACAACATGATAAAGATAAACAATAAAAGAAAATTAAGAGGCTTATCGAGCATGTCAAAGCCTGAGCATATCAAGTGCAAGAATTGTCAAAAAGGTAAAATGACAAAATCTAGTTTCAATAGTAAAGCCCGTACATCTAATGTTATTCTATAATTAGTCCATAATGATTTTTGTGGACCTATGAGGACAAAGAGTTACTATGGTGATAGGTATTTCATTATCTTTGTATATGATTATTCTAGAATGATGATAGTTATGTTCTTAAAAGATAAATTAGAAGCATTCAAGATGTTTAAATGGTATAAGGCTATGGTAGAAAAACAAAGTGGTAAGGAATTGAAATGCTTAAGATCAGATAAAGGAGGGGAATTTATTTCAGATGAATTCACTCACTATTGCAATGAGCATGGAATTAAAAGACAGGTTTATGCACCAAGAACACCACAACAAAATGGGATTGTTGAAAGGAGAAACAGATCCATTGTTGATTGTGCAAGAACACTGATGATTGAGAAAAGAATCACTCAAAATTTCTGGAGGGAAGCTGTTAGTATTGTTGTCTACACATAGAACAGGGTACAATTGAAGAAGGACACAAAGAAGACACCCTGTGAGCTTTAGTATGGTTACACACCCAATATAAGTTACTTCAAAATATTTGGTAGTCAATGTTATATTTTGAAAGATGATAGAAATGGAAAGCTTGACTCCAAAAGTGTTGAAGGTATCTTTCTAGGTTATTCCACCAAAATCAAGGCTTATAAATGTCTTAATAAGTCCTCTAACAAGATCATTGAAAGTGCAAATGTAAGAATAGATGAATTTGAAAAGAAGAATGATAAGGAAAGAATAAAAGAACTAGAAGACTACAACAAGTTTGTTTACACTCAAGAACCTAACACTATACCTAAGCAACAGTGTATCACTCTCGAGCAACAAAACATTGCACCCGAGCATCAGGCTGCAATTACCAAAAAATCAGGAAAATACTCAAGATGATGTACCAAGCGATGGAGATCAGAATGAAGGTCAAGATGATAATCAGAATGATGGACAAAGAGCTGAACCAAAAATTTCCAAGTATGTCAGAAGACATCATCCACAGAATCAGATCATAGGAAACAAGAAGGTTGGAATGAGAACAAGAAGTAAGTCACTAAACACTAGATGTTTACTTTGTGATTTTGAGCCTAAATTTGTTAATAATTCACTTGAAAATGAGGAATGGGTCACTTCTATGAATGAAGAAATTGAACAAATTGAGAAGAACAATACATGGACACTAGTACTGAGACCAGATGACAAGAATGTCATCGGTACCAAATGGATATTCAGAAACAAGATGAATGAGAGAAGTTACAAGGAATAAAGAAAGATTATTATGCAAGGGGTATGCACAAGAAGAAGGTATTGATTATGGTGAAACCTTTGCACCCATTGCCAGACTAGAAGGAGTTAAAATCTTACTTGCTTATGTTGCATTCAAAGGATTTAAGTTATACCATATGGATGTCAAATCTGCATTCCTAAATGGAATACTAGAAGAAGGGGTATACATTGAACAACTAGAAGGGTTTATTGATCCAGACAAGAGAAACATGGTATGTAGACTATATAAAGCCTTGTATAGATTGAAAAAATCACCTAGAGCCTAGTATGAAAGACTTCAATCATATCTCATAAGCATTAAATTTGTAAGAACAAGTGAAAATAACAATCTGTACTTAAAAGAAGATACCGATGGTAATATTCTGGTTGCTGAAATATTTATTGATGATATCATTTTTGGGGGAAATGAAATATTATGTAAATCCTTTGCTAATGAAATGAGCAAAGAGTTTGAAATGTCTATGTTTGGGGAGATCAAATTTTTTCTTGGTCTACAGATTCTTCAACAAGATGCAGGCATATATATCACTTAGTCCAAATACATCAAGGAAGTGTTGAAGATATTCAAGATGGAAGATTCCAAACTAGTTGGGAAACCTATGGCAACCGTATGTAAGCTGACAAAAGAAGACAAGTCAAATGAGGTAAGTCAGACCTTGTATAGATCAATGATTGGCAAACTAATGTATGTTTTTCATACCAGACCAGATATAACACATGCAATTGGAGTAGTTGCAAGATTTTCTGCTAATCCCAAAGAATCACATATGACTATTGTCAATAGAATTCTGAGATATCTAAAGAACACCGAGAACTATGGCTTATGGTATAAAAGAGAAGGAAAATTCGAGCTTCAATTCTATACTGATGTTGATTGGGCTGGAAACATAGATGACCAAAAGAGCACAACTAGAGGAGCATTCTTCATGGGTGACAGACTTGTCACATGGATCAGCAAGAAGCAAGGATGCATCTCTCAGTCTACTGCAGAAGCAGAATATGTGGTTGTTGCTGCAAACTACTCAAATATTGCATGGATCAAATAGTTGCTGGAAGGTATGAATATGAAGATTCTTGAACCATTGATTATGTATTATGATAATACCAGTGCAATAAACATATCAAAGAATCTAGACCTGCATGCTAAGACTAAGCATATTGCTATCAAGTATCACTACTTAAGAGAACAAATACAAGCAAAAGAAGTGATACTAGAATATGTTCAATCCAAGGAACAATTAGCTAACATATTTACCAAGCCATTATTGAAAGATAGGAAATTCAAGGAAATACATATCTACACCGAACACCAAAGTCACTGTATTGTTGATGGATAGGAAATTCAAGGAGTATATTATAAAAAGGGATGGAAGATTATATGGAAGAATTGTTTGGCATTGTTGTAAAAGGGGGAGATTGTCTCATTATCAGGGAGAGATTGTATCATTATCCAAAGGGAGTGAATATCCATAATATCCAAAGAAATAGATTACATATGAATATCCATCAAAGGGAGAGAAGTAACATGACAGAGAGAATACATACTAAGGGAGATATTGTTGTCAAAGGAAAAAGAGATGATCAAGGAGAGGAACAGTCAAGGTAGAGCACGTATCTGAAATAGAATCAGAAGTTAATGCATCTATCTAGTAAAGGGATTAAAGATTGAAGAAATACACTGTGCAAGAAATAAATATAAGCTATATGAGCTTACCAAGAGATAGACATTTGTATTAGTTATAGAATAAAAGATATTAGAGAGATTGATGAAATACACTTGATATATTTCATATAGTATTAGTAATAATATAGTGTGATAATGTAGTGTATTGCCATCAATTCCAAAGGGAGAGATTGATGACATATAACTAATTGGATGTTTGAAGATGTTAAGTTGATCACCAAAATGCAGAAAGATAATGCAAGTGGTGCAGGAGCACCTAAGTTTAGAAACATTTTTAGGATAGAAAGCTTTTCGGTTTGTAAGGTGTTTTGTTCCACCATTTTTGTAATGATTGAGTTCAATCGGTGAACAAACACCATAGTTGCTAGATAGTTGTTTCCTAGCTTAAGTGTGTGTTGAGGTAGTTTTTAAACCTTTTGAAATGCAACAAGGCCCTAGTAACCAAAGTTTGATTATCAGTTGATAAGCGATGCTGGTGCTCGAGCATGATCGTCGGTAATGTCTCTCAGGAATGTTCGTCAGTAAAATCCCTCGGGTATGTCTGTCAGTTGTTTTGCTCAGTGACGTTGCCCGGTGTCAATGTTTGTTTTTGGGTTTTTATTCTGACGCTCGATGTTGAAGTTTTTGTGTTCACCAAAGATATTTTTGTTTCTTGGTGAAGTAAATGCTAGCGCTCGGTAATGTCGGTTAATGGCCCATGAAATGCGGGATGTAACATTTGTGACTAGTTGGGTCAACTGCAATGGCTCTCTATGTGTCATTTTTTCTTGGAATGAATAGGGACACCTATTCCAATGATGGGAAGGTCATTTATGGCTTGACCAGGCCACTTGTGCAAGGTGGTTGAATTTGTTGAAGGAGCATGAGATATTTTGGAGATATTTCTGAAGAGATAGATATATAGTTGAAAGCTTTTGTAAGAGAAAAAAAATAGAGAGTAGACAGAAGACATGAACGCATCTATTTTTGAAATAGAATAGAATTTGTGAATACATAAAGCATTTGGAGAATCCTCTTAAGCATTTTTGTAATGGATTCCAGGTACAGTGTGTTTGATTGTGTTATTAAGGTTGAACCAGTCGGTTTAGCTTGGAGGGTGGAACTATCCTGTTAGATTCCACAACATGAAATAGTAGCTTAACGTTGAGAACCAGGTCTAGAGCACTTGAGGTGAATATCTTAGTGACTTCCTCAAGTTAGGGTTTGATAATACCCTATAAGGTCCATTTAGTGACCTTGAAGCAGAGTCAGGCTGACTCTCAGTAACAACTAAACCTTGATTCTACATCAGATTGGTATCAGAGCGAGTTAGAGAATTAGGCTTGTGTCATGTGGGTGTGATTTTTAGAAGAGTCTATAAATTCATCCAACATGGTGTCCAATGTAGAACTCGAAAGAGATGTCGGAAAACAAAGAGAGGAGAATAGACTCCTGAAGGAATAGTTAGCCAAAATGGCATGCAAGTTAGAAGAAGTATAGCTTCAAACTACAGCAGTCAATGAACTGATGAGAGAAGCTGGTGAGAAGGGTAAACAAGTGGCCAAGGAGGACATGATTCCAGAGCCAGACCCTTTTCTTTAAGAAGAGAGATTCTTGAAAGCATTGAAGCCAACAAGTGATAAGTCTTTAGAAGGCGTACCCTTATTTAGTGGTAAAATGGATCCAGAATTAATCATGGAATGGATAGAAGGTCTTGAAAATCACTTTGATTGTGATAGTGTGACTGAAGCTCAGAAAGTCAAAATAGCCAAGACAAGATTGAGAGGGACTGCTCTCACTTGGTGGAAATTTGTCCAAGATGAAAGGGAAAAAGAAGGAAAGAATCCCATAACTAGTTGGAAAGGTATGGTGGCAAAGATGAAGGAAACTTACCTTCCTGATGATTATGAAGTGCAACTGCATAAGAAAAGGCAGAATCTGAGGCAGAAATAATTAGAAGTCGGTGCTTATACAAAATAATTCCATAATCTATGCTTGAGATCCCATGTGATGGAAGAAGAAATCTTAAAAGTGGTAAGATATCAGAATGGCCTCAAATAGAGTATTCAAGAAGAGATCAGTTTCTTAAGCCCCAAGACTATACATCAATGCTATCAACTAGCTCTCAAGGTAGAAGAGAAGTTCAAGAAGAAACAAGATTCAAAGATTAAAGGTAGAGGAAGAGACAATAGAGGTCATAGATGAGGATATGGAGGAAGGAATCCTGAAACTAAGAATCAGAGTGAGCACAAACTCACAGAAAATCAAGGAGAACCCAGTAACATTAGAGGTGGTTACAACTAAGGCAGAGGTTCATATAATGGTTCAAGAGGAAGAACTGATAGCCAAGGAAGAGGATCATATTTCTCTTTGATGAAATGCTACAACTGTCAATAGTTTGGGAATACTGCATATCGGTGTCTTGCAAAGAGTTCTACTTCACAAGGAGGAGAGAAAAGATCTAACTATGTGCAAGAAGAGTCTTTTAGAAGCAAGACTACATAAGTCCCTGTAGGATCAGAAATGCGAGAGCATTTGATGGTTTGGAGAACACTCCTCAAAGAACCAATCAAAGAAGATCCAAGCCAAAGAAGATCTTTGTTTTGATTCAACTGCAAGGTACTTGGTAAGGTCTGTAAAGTTATCATAGATTCAGGTGTTGGAAAGTGACAATGCAAGAAATTGTTGTTTTGTCATTGTTGTCAAACCTTAACTAGTGAGACTATTGTTATCTATTTGAGTACCATATCTATTGTTGATGAAGAAGATGTAACAAGAATACCAAGTGAATGGTTGAGCTAAGGCAAATAAAAGGGTACTTGATCAGTTGGCACTCTAGCAAAGTAATTAGTTGTTTATCTTTCAAGAATAGTTTTTCTGGTTGTTCTGTGCCGAGCAAATTTGGCTTGTGCCGAGCAAAGTTGCTTGTGCTGAGTAAAGTTGCTTGTGCCAAGCAAAGTTGTTTGTGATGAGAAAATTTGTTCAATGCCAAGCACCATTGAAATTTCCAAGTGGAAACAGTGATGTTGGCCGACTTACAGTAATTGGATTAATGATGAGATTTGAGATCTCTGGCCGACTTAGTTAATTTTATAGGGATATGTAATGTTAATTAAAGATTGATCCGCATCATTTAATGTATGGGTAACTATAATTAATGCATGGTTTCAATATTTAATTAGAGACTACTTTGGAGAAGTAAATGTAATGCAAAGATGGAATGATCTATTGGATCTGACCTAACCTAAGATCTACGATCTAGTTTAAGCAGCAAAAGATTTATCTGACCTAAATAGAGAGGTATATGATAACCTAAAGGGGTTATTCATTTAGTATGTAAGAGGTGTGTTGTTGAATGTGAAGTGGATGTGTATGCAAGAGGTTTGCATAGTTGATTTACTGTTTGGCATGATCTAGCAAAAAAGGCTGAATACAGAAGCAGAGAGTTGCATGTGTGATTGCTTGATAGATTTCCAAGCAGATTAGAAGGTTGAAATGACAATGTAGGCTATCCAGTAAGTTAACATTAGAGGTGTAATTGGATCTGAATTTGCAAAGTAAGTTGTATGTATCATATCACAACTGTTGATTACTTTCTAACCATTGTATCAGTTAAAATCCTTTAACAAGGTTGACCTAACAGTCATTTGTATAAATCCT
>MU223935.1:1643876-1658973 GCA_018584345.1 Thuja plicata | reverse complement strand
AGTACTATATCTATTGTTGATGAAGAAGATTTAACAAGAAGACCAAGTGAATGGTTGAGTTAAGGCAAATAAAAGGGTACTTGATTAGTTGGCACTCTGGCAAAGTAATTAGTTGTTTATCTTTCAAGGACATCTTTTCTGGCTGTTCTGTGTCGAGCAAGTTTGGCTTGTGCCGAGCAAAGTTTTTCGTGACAAGAAAAGTTGTTCAATGCCGAGCACCATTGAAATTGTCAAGTGGAAACAGTGATGTTGGCCGACTTACAGTAATTGGATTAATGATGAGATTTGAGATCTCTGGCCGACTTAGTTAATTTTATTGGGATATGTAATGTTAATTAAAGATTGATCTGCATCATTTAATGTATGGGTAACCATAATTAATGCATGGTTTCAAGATTTAATTAGAGACTACTTTGGAGAATTAAATGTAATGCAAAGATGGAATGATTCATTGGATCTGACCAAACCTAAGATCTACGATCTAGTTTAAGTGGAAAAAGATTTATCTAACCTAAACAGAGAGGTATATGATAACCTCAAGGGGTTATTCATTTAGTATGCAAGAGGTGTGATGCTGAATGTGAAGTGGATGTGTATGCAAGAGGTTTGCATAGTTGATTTACTGTTTGGCATGATCTAGTAGAAAAGGCTGAATACAGAAGCAGAGAGTTGCATGTGTGATTGCTTGACAAATTTTCAAGTAGACCAGAAGGTTGAAATGAAAATGCAGGCTATCCAGTAAGTTAACATCAGAGTTGTAATTGGATCTAAATTTGCAAAGTAAGTTGTATGTATCATATCACAACTGTTTATTACTTTCTAACCATTGTATCAGTTAAAATCCTTTAACAAGGTTGACCTAACAGTCATTTGTATAAATCCTCTAACAAGGTGACATTCAGGTGGAATGTTCTAATTCCTCTAACAAGGCCACTCCTAATAGGGTGATTAAATCATTTAACCAGGTCACACCTAGAAGTGTGTTATTGTAACCTTTAACAGGGTTGGCTCCTCACAGAGCTCACTTCAAAAGAGTGAAAACTTGGTAGCATGTTACTGGTGGTTTTTCCCATATTGGGTTTCCATGTTAAATACTTGTGTCAACTTATATGAATGCTTATGGTTTGTTTTACATTTATGTTTCTACAAGCTAATTTCAATAGACAGTAAACTGCATGATTAAAGTTGTTAACTTATGCTACTGCTGCCGAGTAGATCTAAAACACAGAAAGTTTTTATTTTCTACATCTAGACCTAAGGATAACTGATTCACCCCTCCCCTCTTAGTTATTCTAAATTCATTCTAACATCAGGTTCTACTGATAATATAGTTTCCTTAGAAGCTATTGAGAAGTTAAAATTGACAAGGATACCTCACACTAATCCTTATAGAGTTACTTGGTTGAATAAAGATCAACATGTAATAGTTAATGAACAAGATTGGGTAGAATTTTCCATAGGGAGGTATAAGGATAGGGTTTTGTGTGATGTCCTACCCATGGATGCGTGTCATTTTCTATTAGGTAGACCTTGTAAGTTTGATCGAGCTGCAGTGCATGATGGAGTTTAGAATTCCTATTCCTTCAAGAAGGATGGAATAACTTTCAGGGTACAGTCAACCTTGGAAGAAGAGAAATAAAATAAAAGAGGTCCCAACCTATTGTTGGTCGGTGAGAAGGAATTCTTAAAGACATTAGAAGAAAATGGAGTAGGCTTTGCTTTGGTTTTAAAACCAAAAGGTGAAAAAGGAAATAAGAGGGAATAGTTGCCTTTAGATATCTAAAGGTTGTAAACTCAATACCAGGCCATAATTAGTGATGGTCAACCAGCCATCCTACCACTGGAGAGATCTATTAGTCATTAGATTAACTTTATCCGAGGAACCTCACTTCCAAAAAAAGTTGCTTATAAGATGACCCCATAGTAGAATGTAAAGATTTCTAACCAAATCCAGGAACTAATTGACCAAGAGTTGATTAGAGAAAGCATAAGTCCTTGTGTTGTTCCTACAGTACTAGCCCCAAAGAAAGATGGTACTTGGAGGTTGTGTACCAATTCCAGGGCCATAAATAGGATAACTATCCGGTATAGGTTCCCTATACCAAGGATAGAAGATTTGATGGATTGTCTTGGTCGAGCTATATATTACTCCAAGATAGATCTTAAGATTGGATATCATCATATCAGAATTAAAGGGGGAGATGAGTGGAAGACTATTTTTAAGACCACCAAAGGACTGTATGAGTGGCTTGTTATGCCTTTTGGGTTGTCAAATTCCCCAAGAAAATTTATGAGATTGATGAATGAGGTTTTGAAGGACTTGATTGGAAAATGGGTTGTAGTGTACTTAGATGAAATCTTATTGTTCAGTAAAACAAAAGAGGATCATCTTAGACATCTGCAATTGGTAATGCAAAGATTGCATGAAGAAAAGTTGACAATCAACTTGGAAAAGAGTGAGTTCATGAAGCAAGAGTTGGTGTATCTAGGTTTTGTTATCTCAGAAGGTAACTTGAAGATGGATATCAGCAAGGTGGAAGCAATTCTAAATTGGCCTACACCAAATTCAGCAACTGAAGTTAGGAGTTTCCATGGTTTAGCACAGTTCTACCGGAAGTTCATTAAACAGTTCAGTGAAATCAGTGCGCCTATTTTAGATACCATCAAAGGAGGTATGAAAGCCAAGTTCCAATGGAATGAGCAGGATGATGAAGGATTTGAGCATCTAAAGAAGATAATAGTGACTCAACCGATATTGACACTTCATAGTTTTGACAAATTGTTTACGGTGGAGTGTGATGCTAGTAATATTGTTGTCGGTGCAGTTTTGAGTCAAGGAAATCCAGTAGCCTTTCACAGTGAGAAGCTAAGTGATGCAAAGAAGAAGTATTCCTAATATGATTTGGAATTATATGCATTAGTGCAAGTACTAAGGAAATGGAGATATTATCTCCTTCCCAAGGAATTTGTAGTCTTTATCGACAATTAGGCTTTGAGTTTTCTAAGTTCACAGGATAAACTAAGCCATAAGCATATTGAATGGGTGGAGTATATACAAGCCTATACTTTAACCATAAAGAATAAGAAGGGAGTGTAGAACAAAGTAGCAGATGCATTGAGTAGAAGGTTACTCACAGTGCAATAAATTCAACTAAGAAGCATTGACATTGAAAGCTTCAAAGATCTGTATCCAGCGGATGAAGACTTTGCAGTAGCATACAAGATATGTCAATAATATCAAAATCATTTTCATAGTGACTATTCAGAGTATACTCTTCAATAAGGACTTCTATTTAAGGGAGGACAACTTTGTGTACAAGAGGTTCCATGAGAGAGAACCTAGTACAAGAAAAGCATAATGGTTCCTTAAGTGGACATTTTGGGTTGAATAAAACTCTAGAACTGGTCAAGAGGTATTACTATTGGCCGAGAATGAATCGAGACATCCAAAAATATGTAGAGACTTGTATATTTTGTCAGAAGGCAAAAGGGACATCATCCAATGCAGGATTGTATCAGCCCCTTCCTATCCCAAATAGACCATGGGAATGCCTTAGTATGGATTTTGTAGTTGGACTACCGAAGACCAAGCAAGGAATGGACAACATATTTGTGATTGTTGATAGGTTCAGCAAGATGGCTCATTTTGTGCCATGAAAGACCACACATGATGCATGTTACATAGCAAATCTATTCTTTAGAGAAGCAGTAAGGATACATGGATTACCTTTGAGTATTGTATCAGACCGAGACTCCAAGTTTATGAGTCATTTTTGGAAAACCTTATGGCAGAAGCTTGGTACAAATATTTCTTTTAGCTCAGAATATCATCCACAGACTGATGGTCAGACCGAAGTGGTGAACTGAAGCCTAGGCAATCTTTTGAGATGCCTCACCAAGGAGTATGAACAATCATGGGATCAGTTACTTGCTCAAGCAGAATTTGCATACAATGATATAGTCAACAGAGCCACTGGAAAGAACCCTTTTGAAATAGTGTATGGGATTCATCCCAGGGGTATATGTGAATTAAGGGATCTTGGTAGCAATGTAGATAGGAGTGGGTGTGCTGAAGGTTTTTATCAATCCATGAAGGAGGTCCATGACTCAGTTAAAGCAGCATTAATTGAGAGTACAACTTGCACCAAACAAAAGGTGGATGCAAGGAGAAAAGATATTCAATTTACAGTTGGAGATATGGTCATGGTGGACCTTAACAAAGCAAGGTTGCAGAAAGGATTTCTAACTAAAATTCAGATGAGGAAGATAGGCCCTTGTGCAATATTGGCAAGATATGTGTCTAATGCTTATAAATTTGATCTTCCTGTAGACATAGGATTGTCTCCTATTTTCAATGTGGTAGATTTGGTATTCTATAAAGGACCAATTCCTAAAGGATATTCTGATCTCACAACAGATACCAAGGATCTCAGAGCACTCAAACTTCCTATTACACTGAAACTACAGGCTGAAGAGATTCTAAATTCAAGAGTTGCCAAGCAGACTAGACGACAGACCTATATGGAACATCTGGTCAAATGGCAAGGACAAGCTGATTCCGAGTCTACATGGGTACAGGAAACCAATTTCAAGAAGTTAGGAATCAATCCTGACTTACTCCAATCACCTAGAAGTTGATTTCTTTTTGTTTGAGGAGTATGGTGTAGGAGCACCTAAGTTTAGAAACATTTTTAGGATAGAAAGCTTTTTGGTTTGTAAGGTGTTTTGTTCCACCATTTTTATAATGACTGAGGTCAATCGGTGAACAAACACCATAGTTGCTAGATTTTTGTTTCCTATCTTAAGTGTGTGTTGAGGTAGTTTTTAAACCTCTGGAAATGCAACAAGGCCCTAGCAACCAAAGTTTGATTATCAGCTAATAAGTGATGTTGGTTCTCAGGCATGATCATCGGTAATGTCTCTCGGGAATATTTATCGATAAAATTCCTCGAGTATGTCCGTCGGTTGTGTTGCTCGGTGATGTTACCCGGTGTCGATGTTTGTTTTTGGATTTTTATTCTGACACTCGGTGTTGAAGTTTTTGTGTTCAACGACGATATTTCTATTTCTCGGTGAAGTCAATGCTGGCACTCGGTAATGTTGGTTAATGACCCAGGAAATGTAGGATGTGACATGTGTGACCAGTTGGGTCAATTGCAACGGCTCTCTACATGTCATTTTTGCTTGAAGTGAATAGGGACACCTATTCTAGTGATGGGAAGGTCATTTATGGATAGACCAGGTCGCTTGTGCAAGGTCGTTGAAGTTGTTGAAGGAGCACTAGATATTTTGGAGATATTTCTAAAGAGATAGATATATAATTGAAAGCTTTTGTAAGAGAAAAAAAAATAGAGAGTAGACAGAAGACAGGAACGCATGTATTTTTGCAATAGAATAGAATTTGTGAATACATAAAGCATTTGGAGAATCCTCTTGAGCATTTTTGTAATGGATTCCAAGTACAATGTGTTTGATTGTGTTATTAAGGTTGAACCAGTTGGTTTAGCTTGGAGGGTGGAACTATCCTGTTAGATTCCACAACATTAAATAGTAACTTAACAGTGAGAATGAGGTCTAGAGCACTTGAGGTGAATATCTTAGTGACTTCCTCAAGTTAGGGTTTGATAATATCGTATAAGGTCCATTCAGTGACCTTGAAGCAGAGTCAGGCTGACTCTTGGTAACAACTAGACCTTGATTCTACATCAGCGAGACATTAAATCAATTAATGGATTGTATTTTCATTGATGTCAACTCGATATAATCTGATCGGTTATATACAAAGTGTCAAAGACTTCAAAGAATCAGAGAGGTAAAGATTATGCTTTCAGTAATGCATAAAAGATCAGCATTCACTGAGTGACAACAAACACTAACAGTTAGTGGAACCTGATGGACAGAGAAAACTGAAAGTAAAGTACATGTTTCTTGAGTAAGAAAACTGACAAGCATTATCGATGAGCAGAATCACAAGCATAACCAATGAGAAGAACTTTACAATAATGCCCGATGGACAGACAACCCTGATGGAGATACCCGAGGAGAATGGAAGTGTTGACCGAAGCTATCAAAGAGTTAAAACACCAAAAATAACTAAAGTTCAAAAACAACAAAATACTTAGCTGGCAAGAGCTAAAGATAGAGTTAACTGGTTGTTAACATTATTTTCATCGACAAGTTAAAGCCAGAGATGAGTAAAATATTTAAAGTTGTTTTATCCAGTTGTCATGGAGAAATCTACGGAATAAAACTTAAGTAAAGATTTAAAGAAATATTGGCTAGGATTGCGGATCACACCAAGACCATGAAAATAAAGAAGTGAGAAACAATGATATCATGTCTATAAAGAGACAATCTAATTCATTATGAATTAGGGGAGTGAATAGAGAAGAAGGATGCTAAAGAGAAACTGATGAAGAACACTTTCATTCAGTCCTGATCAATCAATCTGAGGAAAGAGCTAAAGATTTCTGTAGACACCAAGCAATAAAGAAGCATAGCATCATCGAGCCAAAAGAAGTGGAGCAAAGGTATTGAAAAGAAATATTGATCAGAAAGGTATAATGAGTTTACAATAGATTTGAAAATTTGCAAGTCTAATTTTTATGTGTGAACTGATCATTTACCATTTTAGTTTAACCATTGGATCAGAAAGTCTCTTAACAAAGCAGGACTTAACAATCCTTTCTATATTGAGATACATCCCAAGGAGTATCAAAATTTTTTATCATGAAGATAGCATAAGATGCTAGATACCATTCGACAAACTACACAGGGTTTGGTCATAGAAGGTAGAATAGAGATGCCTGATATCAAGTGAAAAACTATTCTATTTAAATCCTCTAACAAGGTCACACCTAATAGTGTGTTTGCAACCTTTAACAGGGTTGGCTCTTCACCGAGCTCACTTCAGAAGAGTGAAAAATTTGGGTTACTGGTCCCAAGTGGTTTTTCCCTTAACAAGGTTTCCACGTTAAAAATCCATGTGTCAATGTGTTTATGAGTCATTACTTTAGTGTTTTGCATTACACATAACTAATCTGGATTGATCAATAAACACTAAGAAATTTACTATTTTTTGGTAAATGAAAGACTGCTAATCAATAAACAATAAGAATAAGGTTTAACAGTGAACTCCGAGCAATAGTTATTTTTTAAGATTATTTGAAGGCATACATCTTGTAGGACTTGAGATAACTAGAGGCTTAATATTGTGGTACTAAGTTTTTCAGTTCATTTATTGGAATATTTTTTAGGCCACTGATTAACCCCCCCCCCCCCCCCCCCTCTTAGTTATTCTAACAGTAGGGTTAATCTTATTTCTTGTGGTCAATAAATAGTTAAATGGGCTCCCCCTCCAGGATGGATTAAAATCAACTTTGATGGGGCTTCCAAAGGGAATCTAGGGCCCTCAGGGGATGGTTATGTGGCGAGGAATGAGTTCAAGGAAATCCTAGTTTTAGGTTCTATGCGACTGGCTAACAGAACCAATAATGCAGTTGAATGTCAGGCGGCAATTGGTGTTGTACACTTGGCTAAGAATCTAGGCACTCAGTGACTGGTCTTGGAAGGGGACTCATTGCTAGTGATCAATAGCATTAAGAAAGGAGAAATGGATGTGTGGTATTTGAATCAATACATTAGGTGCACTAGGGGCATCCTTAGGTTTATCCCAAAGGTACATATCATTTATTATTTCTGAGAAGCCAATGAATTGGTAGATAAATTATCTAACACAGGCGTAAGGAGACCTATTGAGGACAAAGCTGAACTTTTGGAGGATTATCGCCATATTGAATGGCCAGAGTTTGATTGATCTAACATCATGTGTTTAGGATAGATGCAAATCTAATAGGATGTATGAGTTTAAAGGTGGATTTTGGGCTTTGGAAATGATGGTTTTTTAATTTGGTGCCTTTTCTATTTTGGAGGCCGCCTTTTTGGAGAGGTTGCATGCTTGGCCGTGGACGTAGTGAACTGTCAAGTGGCGCGTGGGCTTTGGGAAGGGAGTTTGGTGCATGATGTTGAGGATGGATTGGGAATGTATGGAGGCTATGCTAATTGGTCACCATTTGTAAGCCTCTAGCTTTTCAAGATTGTGGCAGATCCTGTTCGCGACGAAGGTGACAATTTGATGTACGGTGGGCTTTCCCTCTTGGTGACTTGATAGCCTGTTGAAATTGAGTCACATCACATTCTAAATAAATGCTTGGGGACAAAAAAACCTATATGTAAATACTATAAGCAAAGGTTTGGGAAGTGTGCGGAGGAGTGGTGGTGTGCGTGGGGTTCTGTTGTTGTGTTGTAGAGTGTTGTGTTGTGGGTGGTGAAGGTCAAGCAATGGAGGCCAACTTTACCCTGCAATCCCTGAACCAACTTTCAGCTTTTTGGGACTCTATCTCTGTTCAAAGGCTTAAAAACATATTCTGCTTTGATGATTTTAATTTTTGGGAGGCAATCTCTACCCTATTTGGTGATGAATTCATGAACACAGATGTGCGTCCTTGCACAAATCTTGAAATCTCTTCCCTTTTTTGGTTTTGGCTTTGTTGGTGGGTAACTCAAAGGAAGAAATTATGAAGGTGGCAAAGAAGTGTTTAGTGTCGCAATGGTCTGTAGGCTTGGAGGGGATTGTTGAGCATGTAAAAATCAGGGTGGGAATCTGTATGATGGGAGGTCTATGATGAATGATAGGTTGCATCTCTAGGGATTTCCAGCCCCTGGTCATCTAGAGCTATACCTGGCCTATGGCAACAAGGCTACGTGAAGTTCAGCGGGGATGAGTACTAGTTTTGGACTTCCTGGACAAAGTGGAGGAAAGAAAGAGGGTGACTATTGTTAGATTTGTGAGGTGTCAGAAGACCACTCCAATTAATTCCACAACTAAGATGGACGAGTCGGGACGACCAATGCCCCGACACCAACTGACCAGGAAGGTGACAGGTTCTCGCACTACAACGTCAAGTATGACAGAAATGCCTAATTTCTCCCATGAAGAGGCCCTAGGGTGGTTTCGGTAGGGTGCGTGTTGGGTTAGTTTCCATTTCTATATTTTTGTAGCTTTGTTGTGGCTAGATGTAAGCACTTTGGTGCAATTTTGGGTGGTGTCTATTGCTCTAGTAGGTCGTGGTGTCTATTTTTTGGCCCCTAGGCTAGTTAATTTGGTGCATGTTCAACATGGATTCACGGTGTAATCCCTTTTTGTAACCCCTATTTTAAATCAATATATATAAATAAATAATTTACTGGTCAAAAAAATGAAACACTAACCCTTATACTATTTGAGAAATAAACCAAGTTGAACCCACAGAGGGTTATAATCCATACCCATAAACCAAATTGAAGAAAAATATCAAATCAAAGAAAACCTAAATTACAATGCTAAACCAAATCAAATTCTAACCCTAGACCCAACTGAATGCTAAACCAATTTCAGTCCTAACCCTAAACCTGACTAAAAACTAAGCCAAATGGAATTATATCATAAAACTAAATTTAATAAGTACTCGAGGACTAAACAAAATTGAACTGTAACTATAAACATTTTATTGAACTAAACCTAAAATAAAATTGAAAATGAAACCAAACTAAACCCTAACTATAAAAAATTTATTTAAGTAAACTCAAACCAAATTGAAAATTAAGCCAAATTGATCTCCAACCCTAATGTTGAACCAAAGTAATCCCTAACCCGTAACCCAAATAAAATAATAAACCAAATTGAGCCCTTATCCTAAAACTAATAGAACACTAAGAAAAATTTTCATAAACCCAATAAAATATTTTTCCTAATAGTAAATCATGTAGAGGCCTAATCCTCAATTTAAATGAACACTACATATGAACTTGAGCTCGAACCCTTCAGCAAATTGAATCAAAATCCTTAACCAAATTAATCTCCAACTCTAACAATAAACAAAATTGAATCCTAACATTGAATTAGATAAACCTTGAATCTAAACCAAATTAAATAGTAACACTAAACCTAAATGAGAAATAGACCAAATTGAACCCTAATCATAAACATATAAAACCTAACTCTAAATCTAATTGAACCTTGATTGTAGACTTAATTCAACATAACCCTATATGAATTTGACCTGAAACCATAAACCTAGATGAAAATCAACACATACCATATTAAAAATTGAATATAAAGATAAATTATAACCTAAACCTACCCATCAACCCAAATATACTATAAAAATAACATAGTTCCATAATGAACCTATTGGAGCTTTAAATTTTTTGACTTTATTAGTCACCTACTAGAGGTCATCACCAATTATTTGTATTTTATACCTTCACAAAGGTTGAAGCTATAAAAATTTTACTCTAAAAGTTGCATCATGGACCCTAAAGGTTGAAGTAGTAGAACCTATACTAACACCATCAAGAAGATTAAAGAACCTTATAACTTGTCGGCTCGTGTGACAAAGATGATGAACTTCATCAACAAACAAGAATACACAATGAAGTTGCACATGAGGGTTTGAGGAGGGGTGAGTCTATACCCACTAAGGATAAGGGATTGGTCTTATCAATAACAGATTAATTTTATTGCATTACAATCTGATTATCAAAATTTGTATGCGAAGTTGTTATCCGTACTTATTTTGTATTATTGATCTTCTCAAGCAAAAGTTAAACTCAATAGGACTGACTGTGTTGTTGTCTAATAATTGAAGACATTGAAGGTCAAATAAGTTGATAGGGTCATCTAAATGGTGGTCTTAAAAAATGTCTTGTAGTGGTTATGCATGAAGGTCGAGGAGAAGAGTGAATTTGCAACCCAATAGGAAGAAAGAACTGGTCTATCATTATAATTGTGTATCAAAATCTCAGTCATCAGCATAAAAGTTAATTAGAGATCAGCATAAATTGGAAGTAGAGAAGTAGTGACAATAGAAGGATAAAGTAGAATTATTGCTCAGTAAAAGAGAGAAGATAGAGTAGGAGTAAAACTTAGTAAAAGAATAAGATTACTTGATAAAACTAGAAGAAAAAATTAGTAGAATATCAAGGAGTAGTAGTAAAGAAATCAATAACTAGTAAGACAAGCAGCAAGAAAGGATTAAATATTTTGCACATTTCAAAACTTCATACCATATTGAGATTGCATATACAGAATCATTAAAATAATAATCTAGTTTTCTATAAAAAGCTTCAACCTAGTTGGAGAATAGGTCTACCCGCCTAGGTCCTACAGAGCCTAAAGCGTAGAGGATTTCAATTATATTACATTGATCCTATTCATTAGTGAGATCAAGTGAGAAGTCTATAGAAGGAATTTTGCATCATCTGAGGATTTCTCAATAAGTTGATTATGAGGATGCTTTGAAGAAAGGCTTTCTCTCATTACTTTACAAGGATGGGCCTTTACAGGAGAAGGGCACATGGTCGACAAAATGCAACAAAATATTACTGCATGCGTTGGACATTTCTAGGACACGTGGAATATTACTAGATGGGGTTTGTTAGCATATGGAGGAAACGATCGTATTGGAGTATGACATCGGGAATACAATACATGATTCTAACTCTCATATATTAGACAAATATAAGGATCATATAGTGGTTTCTATTGTTGTGATAGGAGACGATTAATATGTTCCCATGTTGTTAGTGTTAAGTAGATGTTACTCTATTTTGTAAAGAATAAAATAAAAGGACACCTCTATATATATAGGTTTCAAATGTAACAAAAGGAGACATCATAGAATAGGAAAAGTGTATTATCAGGTGTAAGAAGACATTTTCAGAATTAATATATGAGCGGTGATTTATTTTTAAAATTTGTCGATGCAATCTTTGAGTTAAATAGGTCCCTTGTGATTTCTATTCAAGTAAATAGTGTAGACACCCTAAAATGGACAGACTTGCGACCTTGCATATAATTGCTAATTTTCCTCTATTAATTAATGGTTTCTTTAATCATTAGTTAAACCATCTATTTCTTCTAAATCTGATCATCTAATCATTTAATAATTTCTTCAAAATTAATTAAATAATTAATTTTATTTAATTAATAAACCTTAATTAATTAATCTTTATTAGTTAATTAAGTTCAATTTCCTAAAAGTTTAAATTAAATTATTTAAATTTATTAATTAATGGTTTCTTTAATCATTAGTTACTCATCTATTTCTTCTAAATCTAATCCTCTAATCATTTAATCATTTCTCTAAAATTAATTAAATAATTAATTATATTTAATTAATAAACCTTAATTAATATTCCCTCTCTGAATGAATATTTTGTCTTTCAGGGGCGGCAACGGCTATGGAAGGCAACAGCTCGGGTGGCAATGGTTATGGAGGAAATGACTATGAAGGTTATGGCTATGGCGGCAACAACTATGGAGGAAAGGGCTCTGGCGACTATGGATTTGGTGGTAAAGGACATGGAGGCAATAGACAAGTCCAAACAGGCTACAGGACTAAAGGTTTTAGCAGCAGAAGGCAAGGTCAATGGACACACCCGGTGAAAAGGATTGTTGGATATAAATCGCATGTGGGCTTTAGAAATGAAAATCCAAATCGAGTTAGATGGGATCAAAATAAAATGGATCTGGTGGGGGTGGAGAGCAGAGGTAGACTTAATAATAGAATGGGATGGAATCCCCAATGACAAAACTTAATGGAGACCTCAGATGGATGGTGGAATGGACGGGGCAGGGAGAATAGAGCACCATTTGTTTGGAAACCTAGAGGAGCCTTCATTCATCCAAGAAATTTCAACTTTAAATAGATCGAGGGAAAATTTTGGTGCCCAAAAGAAACAAGTAAGGAACAACTAGCAAACCAGTGAAAGCTACACAAATCGTCGGAGAAAAGGTAGATGATCTGGTCCCCATAAGAGCTAGGTCTTTATTGATTAATAATCCACACTAGGTTGAATAAGTTAAAAGGATGCAAGATAGAGCTTTTTTATGAAATGGATTGGGCCATGGCCGTCTATAAGAAAAATCCAAAAATGGAAAGAAAATAATTGGGGTCATCAATTTGAGATGAAAACACTAATAAATGAATTCATCCTAGTCATAAGCCCCTCAAAACTGGATAAAGAATGGATCCTAAAAAGTGGTCCTTGCATACTGGATGGAAAAGGCATCTACATTCGGGACTGGAAACCCAACTTCAATCTGGATAAAGAGGAAGTCAAAAACATTGTGGTGTGGTTGAAACTACAAAAACTACTGTGGGAATATAAGGATGGGGAAACTTTAAAAGTGATTAGGAATATTCTAGGAATATTCCTGAAAACTGAGTATGCAGTAGATCAAAATGACTTCTACATATATTCCAAAGTGGTGGTTAAAATATAGAAGTGCTATCAGATCCCAGACTATGTTTTCCTTGGATCGGCAAATGGGGAATGGAGACTAAAAATTAAGGTGGAAAATGCTGATATTCAATTGGAGACAACGGAGGATACTGAAAAAGGCAAAGGATTGGAAATCAATAAATGTATAGAATGGATTAAATAAATAGAAGAGGAGAGAAATAGAACCCCTAATTGGTCTATAGAATTTGAAGAATAAATGATTGTAATACAGGATATAAATAAAATAAATGCACATAGAGAGGACTACAACACTAAACCTTCAATGGAAAATGAGGAGCAAGTCAAAGTCAACAAATATAGACAGCCCAAAGTCCACCCAAGTGGTAAAGGAGACTCCCTTTTCTCCAATAATGAATCCTCCTAATGATGATTTAAAGGAATCTAAAAATGCAGGGAGTGACAATGAGATGGCTCGGGTACTGCCTGACTCATGGGAAGGAGTTTTACACACCCATAGAACCACCAAGTATGTTTTCTCTGATAGAAGCCATAAACTGGATTCCCTAATATAAGGGGTCTGTAAAATGAAAATTTGAACCTTTGAAAAGATATCCAAATCTCACCGATCATAAATTTGGAGAAACTAATGGAAGACATGGAAAAAAATGAAGAGCAAAGCTGGAATACAGAGTCAGAATATGACACTCAGGAGGAGGAAGCAAGGGAGGATAATCGAGGCTTTCATGATCAAATGGATGTATTGGAAAAATGAACCATAAGATAGATAGATTCAAATATCAAAAATCCTGATGTTAAGGAAAAACAACAAAGAGGACGTAAATCTACCAAAGATAATCTTGACATGGCTAGAAGTGCATCGGACCAGTCAAAATTGCTATGATGGGGAAGAGGATGTCCCTCTTCCCGAAATCCATGAGACTCTTATCATGGAATGTCAGTGGTTGCAATGCCCCTGACAAAGGGCGCTTGATCAATAGATGCCTTGATCAAGCCCAACCATATTTAGTATTTTTACAAGAGACAAAGCTAAGTGGTGATGGTGTGCAACAGTTCACAAAAAAATTTGGAAGATGGAGAGACCTCTTTAATGAAGTAGTTGGTGCTTCAGGGGGGTTAGGAATCTTAAGGAAAGAAGGAGTAAAATCCAGTCTAGTGGATGAAGGTGATCATTGGAAATTAATAAAGGTATTATCTTTTCAAATGAATACATGTTTTTTTTCCTTCAATGTATATGGCTTGTGCAGCCAAGCAGCAAAACAATAGCTCTGGGTTAACTTATCAAACACTATTAGGAAATTAAAAGGTAATCTATTTATGCTAGGAGGATATTTCAATGCTATTCTATCACCATCCAAAAAATTGGGTGGGAAAGGATGGATTAGCCAAAGCCAAAAAGATTTTGTGGATTTTGTGGTAGTGAATGAATTACAAGATGTAAGCTTTCAAAATGGAACATACACATGGACTAACAAAAGAGTGGGATTCACCAATATAGAAGAAAAGTTAGATAGGTTCCTGTACGCCTCTCTCTTTGGTTTCCCACAGCTTTCCAAGGGCGGGGGTTAGTAGCAAAGGTTCACAAGTGAATGCAAATCAAGTATACAATGACTACTAAACGAATAACAGACACGTGAGCAATAAAATGTACAAACAAGAGAAAGCAAGACAAATAAATGCAAACCCTTCGATGCTTGAAGCTTCTATTGTTTCTCTCTACTCCTTCTGAAACGCTGTTCTTGATGCTCAGTATTGGCTGGGCAGCGTCTATGACTTGAGAAGCGTCGAGAAT
>MU223935.1:1576925-1588326 GCA_018584345.1 Thuja plicata | reverse complement strand
TATAAATGAAATGAATTATTTGACATAATTCATTTAAATATATAGGATTTAATTATTTAAGCATTTTATTGCTTTTCAATAATTAAGGGGACTATAGCCATTTTAATTAAATTAATTAAGCTAGGGGAATGGGCTCATTTGCAAGTGAGCAATTGATTTAGGGACTATTTAATTCCTAGCAAATTAATCATTTTAGCCATGTATTTAATTGATTTTGATTTTGGCTAAAAGTCAATAATTTAGTGATTTGATCACTTTTTAGGAGATTAAATTGATTTAAAAAGAATTATGCCAAGCAATAACAAGGTCGCTTGAACATAATTGGGGGTATGATCACACTTAGGGCAAATAGGGTCTATAGTCGAAGTAGACCAAATCTAGGTGGTTACATTTGCCCCTCTTTGAATTGATGTGTGAGCAACGCATTGATTCAAAGAAAATTTTTTATTTTGACTTCAGAAAGATTGAGAATTTCGTTCTTGGTTGTCGAACAAAATGTTGATGAGATCAGTCTCACACTTGATTAAACTAAACTGATAGAATTGACTATGAACTTGGTTGTCGTCCAAAGGTTAATAAAATATTTTTAAAGATACCAATTTTGAATTTGGTTGTCGTCCAAAGATTGACAACACTGATTCTAAACTTGGCTGTCATCCAAAAGTTAGTAAGAAGCTGCCATGAGCTTAGTAAGAATCTTTTAAAATGAGGAAACACAAGATATCCAGCTTATGAGAACCAAAGCTTTCTATCCAACAATTTTGACTTAGTCAAGGAAACTGTCATGTCCCTAGTTTGTTTGATAACAAAATCATTTTAATGTTGTTTTGAGAAAAAATCTAATTGATGATAGTGTGATCATGCCCCCTCAGAAACAAAATTGAAGGAAGAGAATAAAATCCCTCCATTGAAAGAATGTATCACTTGTAGGAAACGATTAGGGCAAGAAAGAATAGAGTAGAAGAAGTGAAGAAACAGGGGTTTGTTAAAAATAAACACACAAAAACCAAGTTAATTACGTAAAAATGTGAGTGGTGAGATGGATAAAATAATGTTAGACCAAGATTTATGATAAAATCTGCATTTTGACAGTTTCTTGGAACAAATGAAGCAAATTTGCATTTTTCAGAACTGTTGTAAAAATGGTACTATGCTACGTAAAATACCTTAGGCACCTTCGATTTGGTTCCCAATTGATTAAAAAGAGAATATAAATGTAGTTTCAGTTGCCTGGGAGGAGTCTCGAAACTCCTAAATAGTTCAAAAGACCAATATACAGCCCAAAAATTACCATTTTACTATTCGTTTTCACTTTTACCCATAGTAATTCTGAGAGCTCTGCAGAGAAGATGGTGGTCCCTGTGAGGAAACATCATTTCGAGATGAGTCGTCAACACCAGCGCCCAGCCGACTACCCACCTCCGGTAAGTGCTCGTAAAACTACCTTGTGAAATTCACAAATTTGATTTTTACGTATTTTTGTAGCTTTTACAACCATTTCAACTTTGGGTCACATCCAGGATTCCAGATCGCACCCTGTGAAACCCGCGTCGCATCCAGTATTTCTTGGATCACGTCCTATTTTCTTAGATTTCTGCATCGCATCCAGGATACTCTAGATCGCATCTCGTTACTCTATTTTAGGCTTAGTTTTGGGTCAAAATTTTAGTTTGGTCGCACCCTGCCAATTTAGGATCGTACCCCGCATTCTGGATCGCATCCTGATTTTCTGGGATCACATCCAGTATGCTCAATCGCATCCTATTTTTCCAGGATCGCATCTGGTAAAAGAGATCGCATCCAGTAAAAGAGATTGCATCCTGATTTCCAGAATTGCATCTCATTTTTGGACTTAGAAATTTATTTATTCTGAATTGTGTGTCTGGCATGGATCTGTAATCACTTAGCTAATTTATATTTCTGCACTTGTAGCTTAGATAGAATACTGAGTTATCTTGTTTTTGTCAAAACAGGTTGATTTTGAGGTAGTCGCCTTTTGGGGCACATATCCAGGACGTGTGCTCACGTTATCTGGAGTTTTGATGGATGATGAGCAGGAGACAATAGTTTTCTATGGATTATGATCATTGATAGGTTTACCTGATATAAGGGTAAACCAAGGGTTGTTGATTACTCTTGCCGAGAGATGGCACTTAGAGCACAACATCTTCCATCTCCCGACCGGGGAGATGACAATTACTCTGGAGGATGTATGGCACATACTCTATGTTCCCACTATGGTTCGCAAGGTGAGCTTCGAGTCTACATCTGTCATGGCAATTGGTGTAGCTTGCTGATACTTTCAGGATGATACTATTGACTGTAGATAATTGTTGTGGGATTACATGGTGAATCATTATGATCAGCTATCTGTATACATAGTAGGCTTGATTGGTGGCATTTTGATGCTAGACAGAGGACAACATGGGTTTATGGTCGGTTGGACATGCTTAAGCAGATGGTTGTCTAGAGATGGAGATTTTCATGGGGCAGCTACATTCTAGCCCATATGTACCATGAGCTTCATGAGATCGTGTACCACTATACCCGGAGCATGACTGTGGGTATCCTAATTCTTCAGATCTGGGCCTGGGAACATATCCCTGTTACACGACCGATAGTGGATAGGTAGCGGGCACCTGAGTTCCCATATGTATATATGTATGCAGGCCTTATTCAATAGCCCCATCTGGGCAAGGTAGAGTACTAGCATAGACTCTTCAATGATATGATAGAGGTCGTATGGCGACCATATTTAGACTGCGAGGAGTGGACTTCAGATGCCAAGCAGGTACCATTTTTGTTCCAAAGCCAATATCTCATTGGATGGACCAGATATATTATAGAGCAGTTTATACACACCCGAGTCCTTAGATAGTACGACCATCGACAGGGTAGGACACAGGATATTACAGTATATGCACAGATCTGATATGAGACACCATTATGGGGTGTCCAACTTAGGTATGAGATAGCTCATCAGAAGATTTGAGACATGGTCGGAGTAGATTGGAACCTTCATCTTGATGTTGCCAATGTAGGTGTTTCTGATGGGTATGCCACAGAGATGATTCAGTATCCGTTTCCACATTTCATAGTGTCGGAGGAGCCAATTCCTCACATCAAGGAGTCGGTTGATTATGATATGGATGACAGTCCTGCCAGAGGGAGGGGAGGAGTACAGAGAGATAGGGGCAGAGGCCGACATGGAGGGAGGGATGGAGGCTGAGATGGAGGGAGAGATGGGATATAACCTCCTCTAGATGATTATGATGATGGCCAAGATGACAGGGGTGGTGGTGTTGTGGGTGGTACGGGAGATGTGGCCAGTGGTAGTGGAGAGGGTCGGCGCACCCACTTCAGATTTTTTGCTCCTAGGATGGATCTAGGGCTTTTATTGATAAGAGAGAAGCATATGCAGAGGCAACAACAGAAGAAACAGCCTGATCGGTCACACGATAGATCTGCAGGATAGGATATCGGTAGGGGTTCAAGTAGGGATGAAGATCCCTTATCTCAGTGCGAGCAGGAGCGAGAGCAACTTAGGGCATAAATTACTGCTTTAGAGGCCAGAGTCAGTGTTTCAGATGCATTGCTGGCTGATAGGGACAGACAGCTAGAGAATCTTAGGGTAGAGCAAGATAGGCAGGGTGACATGCTCAGAGCAGAGAGAGATACACAGGCTCAGACTGTAGTCCATCAGGATTAGAGAGCCACATATTATTATGCTCTATACCATGCTGCAGTGCCAGAGGGATAGAGAGCGGTATCTTTTTCACACCTAGCGCAGTAGTTTGAGGGGGCGATGCCTCCTCCATTTGTACCACCTCCTCCTCCTCCTCCAAATTAGGGAGAGGGTGGGAGCCAGAGCTGAGATATTTTGTCTTATTTTGTATACCTAAGTTAATATTGTATATCTGGATCCTTCTGAGATCCTATTTTTTGTACATGACATATATATATATATATATGATTCATTTTGTCCCTCTAATACTCTTTATGTGGATTTGTGCCATGCTTTGATCTGTACCATGTTTTGAGATATATATTTGATGCAGTTGATTTTGTTCTTGACATGTTATATGAGTTCCATCTGCTTTGATAGATTTATTTTGCACATGTGATTATATCTTGGCCATATGATGAGTTAGATTTTTATATGATGACATCATTTTATGCATGTTTTGAGTTTATCACTGATATAAATATGTTTCAAATGATAATATGCAAATGTATGTTTTTGAGCTTTTTGTATGCAATGTAGAATGTATGGATGCACTTTAGGATGTAAAAGTAAAAATGTAATACATGGATGCTTTGTTTTTGTATTTTCTTGTTGTTTCTTTTTATGAATACAAAATATATTATATGGATGTGCAATGATATATATATATCAGTAATATAGATGGATGTAATTAACTTATTTTTAGAAGAAGAAAGATAGAAATCACTTTTGAGGATAAATTCCCAAATGTTTTTATTTCCTTCAAAATGCATCATGCAACCTCTAAATGCAGCTATATGCAGACTCTTAGGACTTGTCACTGTTTAGTAAATATTACAATATTTTTATCATCATTGGGCATTTTTTAGAATGGATACCACCTAATAGTACAACCATCACTAATACCCACTGATGTTATGACAATATGAATACTATATTTATTGGAATGTCAGAAATAGACTTAGGCATCAAGGCATGGAAACCAGGATAACAAAATAGTCACCTTCCTTTTATTATATCAGAATCTATCTACGGCAAGATATTGAACCCGTAATGACCTTGAAAATTTATATCCTTGGGTACATTATGCTTCGTATACCTTAGTGAGAGTCTGAGTCAGAAAATAGACAAGGAAATTGTTTCAACCTCACCGTAGTTTACATAAAAAAGATCAAGATATACGTGGCTATCCACCCATGATAGCAGCTCTTAACATAAATATCCAAGTTAGGTGAAATTTATAGGATTACTTGGAACAATCACCATATGCCGAAAACCAAGAAAATGTTATGCCCCTTGTCCTTGCGACTCTTTGTCTTTGCACAGACATCATGGAGTAACTCGAAAGGTATAACAACATCAATTGAGAATCAATAAAAATTCATAACTGCTTAGATGCCCCTAGTTAAACATCATCAGGACATAAAAGAGTTATGAGCAATCCAAGACCAAACCATGTTTAAGTAATACTATTGATTCATTTTTCAAGCACAGTATGGATTCAACAATCAAAAAGTAGGAATTCAAGCAATAGGTGTTCCATGTCTGTATACAATCTTGTCGTTGTTCAGAATCCAATGGAGGTATTAGGAACACTGTTCATGTTAGTGCAATGTTTGTGTCATCCTTGTTTTGCAAAAGTGATAGTGGGAGAAAAAGTATCTGAGAGTAGAGTATCACAAGAAAAACCATCTATGATGACCTAGCCAATGCAATCTATCAGACTGGCAAAGATGCCCCCAGTGCAGAATGATTTGTTCCCTAGAACCTAAAAGATAGACAAATCCCAAGTAAGGATAAGGTAGTCGTAAGGAAACAAAGTCAGCGTTTTAGCACAAGTGTAATTGTGAAGGCCTAGTATCAGTGATGCTTTGATAGATGGAGTGCAAAACACAAGTGACACCTGATTGCCAGGTTTTCACCACTTGGCAAGATCTTTTCTTTCTTTCTTTTTTTTACCAAGATGCCTGTTTGACCAGGTTGTCATCAAGGCACTTTTCTCTTTTTCAAATTTTTTTTTTTGCTATTTTTGTGTTTTTTGAATTTTTTTGTAGTATCAAGGCACCTATTTATTAGGTTTTCATCAAGGATACCCTTTCTTTAGGACTTTTTCCATTGTTTTTGGATTTCTTCAGGATCAATTTTCTGAATGTTTTTGTTATTTTCTAAAAACTTTTTGTTGTACAGGTTCTGCTAGCTGAACATTAAGCATAGAACCGCTTCATATGTAGAGTATTGATATGATCTGTAAGAATGTCTCCCTTAGGTGTAGCTAGTTGATAAGCTCTAGTCCCAAAAGTAGCAGTGATAACATAAGGTCCTAGCTAGTTAGGTTCAAATTTTCCCTTATGTTCTCTGTTGGGCTGGTTCTTAGGATTCTCTTTTAAGACGAGATCTCCCACTTCAAATTTGTGTGGTTTGACCTTCTTATTGTAGCCTTTGGACATATGTTCTTGGTACACCTTCAAATGGTCGAACGCCTATTGTCTACGCTCATCTAGTAGGTTCAAAGAATTTACCCTATCAATGCGATATTGCTCATCAGTAACAAGACCATGTAAAGATATCTGCAAAGATGGGATTTCAACCTCAATAGGTAGTACTGCTTCAGCGTCATAGACTAGAGAAAATGGTGTGGCTCTAGTTGGTGTTCTGATGCTTGTTCTATAGGCCCATAGTGCTGAATTCAGTTGTATATGCCAGTCTCTTCCAGATTTACTCACAGTTCTGCGTAGGATTTTCAAAATATTTTTATTGGATGCCTCAGCCTGTCCATTACCTTGAGGGTAATAGATTGAGGAGCAGTGTTGAGCGATATGGAATTGTTCACAAAGGTCATCAATGTCTTGATTTTTAAATTGGCCCCCATTGTCTGTTACAATTGAAGAGGGTATCCCATATCTATGAATAATGTAGTTCAGAATGAACATAGCCAGCTGTTTGTCTGTGGCTTTGATTAGCGGCACGGCCTCAACCCACTTTGTGAAATACTCAATGGCAGTAATGATGAATTTGTGTCCATTTGAAGAATTGGGATATATTTGTCCAACCAAGTCAAAGGCCCATTGTTGAAATGGCCAATGTGTAATGAAAGGTATAAGTTCTCTGGAAAGAGCATGGATGAAATTTCCATGTGTCTGACATTTATGACATGTTTTTGAGAATTGAATAGCATCTTTTTCCATGGTAGGATAGTAATAGCCAACTATAAGTAGTTTCATAGCTAATGAAAATTCATTCGAGTGTGATCCACATACACCTTTGTGGACTTCTTTTAATGCGAGATCAGACACTTTAAGTTCTAAACATTTAAGAAGCATACCGTCTAGACCTCATCAATATAAGTTATTAGTTATGAGGACATAACATGATGTTGTCCTAATCAGGGCTCTTTTCTCATTTCTGGATAGATTAGTAGGAATGGTTTGGTCAGTGAGATAGGCAATGATATTGGCATACCAAGATTGGTCTAGGGTGTTTAAAGCACAGATTACTTGGTATTCAGGGGTATCAAAGGCGGGATAGGATAGTTCTTCCACCAAGAAGTCATAGTAGAATTGATGTTCTTCCAGTTGTAACAAGGATGCCAATGTAGCCATAGCATCTGCAGCTTTGTTCTCCATTCTGGGTACTTGCTAGAATGTGATGAAGACAAAATATTTCTTTAAATCATCAACCAGTTGCTTGTAGGGCATCAACTTCTCATCTTTCGTCTGATAATCGCCATTGACTTGATTGATAATGAGTTGAGAGTCACCATATACATGTAACTCTACAATTTTCCATTCCATGGAAAGCTTGAGTCCATTTACCAATGCTTCATATTCATAAATGTCGTTTGTGTATGGAAACATCAGTTTGTAAGACTTGGATATCTTGTAGCCTTGAGGAGTTATGAATAGAACTCCTGCTCCAGAGCCTTGCTGTGTGAAAGAACTGTCAAAATACATCTTCCACGGATACTCAGTTAGATGCATGATTTTCTCGTCAGGGAATTCAATCTGCAAAGGTTTAGTATCTTGAAGTGGTGAACCAGCTAGCTAGTCAGCAAGGACTTGACCTTTAATAGCTCTCCTATCCACATACTCAATGTCAAATTCACTTAGAATGAGGACCCATTTTGCTAAGCATCTTGTTAATGTTGTTTTTCTTAAAAGGTACTTTAGAGGATCGATCTTAGCAATGAGCCTTACTGTATGTGATAGCATGTAGTGTCTTAATTTTTGTGATGCAAAGACAACTGCTAAGCATGCTTTCTCAAAAATGTTGCAATTGAGCTCGTAGGAGACTAGTGTTCAACTGATATAGTAGATAGATCTTTCTTTCTTTGTTTCATCCTCTTGTGCTAATAATACTCCTAATGATGTAGTTGTAGCTAAGATACATAGGAGTAATGGCTTTCCATGAATAGGCACCATAAGAATAGGAGGAGTGGCTAGGTACCCTTTTAGTTCTCTGAAATTGGCTTCACAGTGTTCATCCCATTTGAAGGTGATCCCTTTATGTAGTAATTTATTAAAGGGTTGTGCCCTGCCAGCAAGTTGTGACATGAACCTCCTGATTGATTGAAGTCTCCCTTGTAATGTCCTCATTTGACTGATGTTGCGTGGAGGAGTCATCTTTAGAATAGCTTTGACCTTTGTTGGGTCTACCTCAATTCCCTTCACTAAAACAATAAACCCTAAGAGCTTTCCTGATTGGACCCCAAAGGCACATTTCTTTGGATTGAGCCTGAGTTGAAATTGCTCCATTCAATCCAATATCTTCCTTAAGTTATCAATGTGAGTGCTCCTTTCTTTGGATTTAGCTAAGGTGTCATCCACGTAATCCTCCATGTTTTTATGCATCATATCGTGGAATATAGTAGTCATTGCTCTTTGATATGTAGCATCGACATTCTTTAACCCAAATGGCATGACGTTCCAACAAAAGGTGCCCCATGCGCATGTAAATGCGGTCTTCTCTTGATCTTCAGGAGCAATCTTTATCTGATTATAGCCTGAGAAACCATTCATTAATGAATACATTTGGTAGTCTGTTGTGAGGTCTATGATCATGTCAATGTTAGGTAGTGGGAAGACATCTTTCAGACATGCTTTGTTTAAGTCTCTGAAGTCCCTAAAGATCTTGATAGATTTATTAGATTTAGACATAGGGACCACATTGGAGATCCATCCTGTGTAGGCAATGACTATGATAAATCTAGCTTTCAACAATTTCTCTAGCTCTGCTTTTACTAGTAATGCCACATGAGGGTGCATCTTTCTAAGTTTTTGTTTCACAGGCTTGATCCCGGGATCTATAGATAAGTGGTGCATGATTAGATTAGGATCTAGTCTAGGCATATCTATATAAGACCATGCAAAGTTGATCTTCTTTTCTCTAAGGAACTCTGTAAATTGTGCCTTCTCTTCTTTGGACAAAGATTGTGCAAGGTGGACTATTTGAGGATCTTCAATGGTGCCCAAATTTACTGGTTGTGTCGATTCAATTAGAACTGAAGACCTTTCTTGAAAGTGTTTGGGGAGGATATCAAGAATCTCATCCTTTGGCGCCTTTGAGAGGTTTTCACCATTGGATACGTCTTTTATTTTTACTATTTTAGGATCTGACACTGCCATAACATGGTTTTCATCGTTAGTCCCCTTTTTCTTTTTCTTTTTTAGTTTTGGACTGAGAAACCTGATATCCTCCTGTGACATGTTCTCGCTCCTTGCATTGGTGGAAGAAGGGTAAGGTTCACAAGCATTGAGATAGCAAGCTAGGGTGTAGTCATTGGGAAAGTCAAGAATAGGCGTAGGATCTATGTTAGTCCAAACAATGAAGTCTGAGTGTATCAAAGACAAGGAATTAGACTCTGGGAAGGACATCATTGTGTTACCATTGAGACCATTAACCGACATGTTCCATTAAGTTAATTTCTTCAATGTTTAGATCAATAAGAGTTAGATCGTCATAAAAAGGGTCGTCGTTAGTCAAATGTGGATCAAACTCTAGTGACTCGTCAATAGAACTATCATCTTCATCTCTTCATAAATGGAGGCTTCTTCTTGTCACCTTAGCACTTCTTCCAGACTTGGGAAAGCACCAGTCTCTCAATCCCTAACAGGGAGAAGGAATTCTTCTTCTGCTTCAGGATTATTAGTGTCATTGGGAGTAGTGTTAGACTGTTCATGATGAGCTGAGGGAGCCGCAAACATGTGAATTGTATCTATTCCAATATCTTTAGTGGTGATAGATAGCACATCCCATCCATAATCATGAGATTTGGTGACCTCATCATCAGATCTATTTAAGTATTCAACAATAGTTATATGGTGTAGCCGGTTAGCTACCTGCGGATCAAAGTGTGGTAGATCAAGAATATATGAAACCATGACCAATTGCCCCCAATTAGGATGTAAATCCTATCATCGGGGTGTGATTTTTGTAGCTATTTCTATCAATGGTATTTATGAATCATTTGTTGTTGAGTCTCCTACCTCTTGAATGGGAGATTGTGCTAACAAAGGGGTGTGAAGATCTTGTGGTACCTCAAAGCTTGGTACATAGTGCTCTCCTTGATAGTTGGGACTCTCTATGCCAACATGTAATAACCTTTCATAGGACCACTGCTCTAGTTCATTTGTTTCATCACTCCCTTTGTCAGAGGTTGGACTATCTTTTGAAGCAGGACTGTCAATTCTAGCATTAAAGCCCAGTCCTGTTTTGTCTTTGGTATTCTGGAATTCCATGGGTATAGGCTCAATATGCCCTCTTCCTGTGTCATTTAGAGGTCCCTTTCCTTTGTATCCCATCTTCTTGAGGAGATCATATCCCTTTCCATACTGTTCTGGGGATATCTTTACATGTTTGACCTCAGCTTCCATCGGTTCTTCTTTCTAAAGCCAGTCCAAGACTGCCTATTCTTCTGTGTTATCTAAAGAAGATGTGGATGCCTTTACCATGCTAGTTGCTTTGTGTACTTCTGGCTCCTTGGATGATGTAGGTGTGAATGTCGAGGAAGGTTTTTCATAGGATCTTAGTGATACCAAAAGTTCTGTCAGTGAGGGAGTAAGGTCCACCTTGTACTCTCCCATATCTGTTTCTTCAAGTTTTAAGGTTTTGGAAAAACTCTTCATAGCCATGTCCTTGGAAGTTTTAGGAGCAATCACATCCATAGCCTCTTTGTTATGCGGGATCATAATACCTGCTTTGATATTATTACAAGTATAGTTAGCATCTACAGGAATAGTCACTTCCATCCCATTATGTGGGAACTTTATACACTAGTGGTAAGTAGATGGCACAACTTGCATTTTTTGAATCCATGGTCTCCCCAACAGGATATTATAGGCCAGGGGTAGATCCAAAACTTGACATACGACATTCCTCTCAATTGGTCCGACCCTAATAGGCAGAACAATAATTCCTTTAGAGGATATTTCTTCCTCATCATAAGCTTTGATAGTTATTTTGCTTCTAGAATCAATTGTTTGTTCTGAGAGACCTAGTTTCTTGATCAGATTAAGTGTACAAATATTCAATCTTGCTCCTGGGTAAATGTACAATAATGTGTCGCAGTAGAGGACATTTTAGAGGGGTCCGGCCGTACCGCTTCCGGCCGGAATATGTCCGGCCAAAACGGGTCCGGCCGGACCCCTGTGGCACTTTTTAGGCACCACTTGGCGCCTATGT